>MPNW01000803.1:48915-54921 GCA_011800805.1 Hirudo medicinalis | reverse complement strand
TATTATTATTATTATTATTATTATTATTATTATTATTATTATTATTATTATTGTTGTTGTTGTTGTTGTTGTTGTTGTTGTTGTTGTTGTTGTTGTTGTTGTTGTTGTTGTTATTAGTAGTAGTAGTAGTACTAGTAGTAACAGTAGTACTATCGTTACATTGTGTTCCGATATTTATCTACACAAGATTAAAAATCGTTCCGGGTTTTCCCCATGCCACCAAAAAAAAAACCATTTGCATATTTGTGCACTGGAAGCGAGGATCGACCTCGAAAGTTCAGCATGGCGACGAAAATAAGCAGAGCTTTGTTGTGCTTTGCTGCCAAGATCAACAACAGACTTGTCAAAGCTTTGTTTCGACGGTTGTAGTTCAATTTTTATAGCGCCTCACGGAGATGTTTGTCCAATCCCGTTAGGCCAAACCCCCCCTCCCCGACGCTAGTCTGGGGCGCTGACATGGCGCCACTTAAATAATTGAGCGAAGAGGGATTAGTGAGTGAGCGCTAGATAGATTCTGTTTAGCTCTTCCTATGGTAAGTGTAATTTCCAGGTAAGACTTGCGATTGTGTGTAAGAAATATTTCGAGAACCAGAGATCTGCTGGAGAGATTCTTTGAATGTCGTTGTTGCTGTTTGTTGTCGTTGTCGTTGTTGTCGTCGTCGTCGTCGTCGTCGTCGTCGTTGTCGTTGTCGTTGTCGTTGTTGTCGTTGTCGTTGTCGTCGTTGTTGTTGTTCGACGATCGGGACGGTGTTCAAACCACGGTGTCATCGTGAGAGACGGAAGCCCTCCCAACCAACCCTGGACCGTGCGGGAGTGCAGAAATTCTTTGAAATCGCAACAACAACAACAACAAAAAATACGTCGATGTAATAGCAATTCATCTTAAAATAAGTATTGATGACTGTCAGTACAGATTAATACGACGGTTATAATATGAATTAATGAGTGAATTCCTGGCAGGGCAGTGCATCGGGTCTGGCCCGGAGCCACTGGTGTTAATATTGGATGATACTTCGTCACACTCTCTCATCTTCAGGGTCGGACATGGCTTCGCAATCCCGACCCATTGTTAATTGATCAGATGCATGGAGAGGAGGAGGAGGAGGAGTGCATTCAATGCGTTGATATTATATTAATGATGATGATGATGATGGTAATAATAATAATAATAATAATAACAATAATAATAATAATAATAATAATAATATCATCATCATCGTTGTTATTATTATTATTATTATTATTATTATTATTATTATTATTGATATAATAATTAATATTAATAATCAATAAAGTTATTAATATTATTAATTAATATTAATGCTGATGTAGGCAGATCATACGCTCTGCATATGGCGCCGTAAAAATGAACTATTATTGTAACAATAACGATATGATAACAATAACAGTAACATTAAATAATAAATAGAATAAAGAATTGACAACAATTCAAGAGTTCAGATCGAATCCACAACAGCGTCCTCCCTAACCCGTATCTCTTCGTGGGTAGCTATTTCTCCGTCAAGTGCTCCTAAGTGGATCTCACGTCGATTCGAGATTGTCATGGGATTGTGGCACTTTTTTGGTCTCGTATTTCAACAATTGTCGCATACCTTTTTCGAGGAGAATGATGGCGAGGGAAAGTGTAAGAATGCAAGAAGGCGATGTGGGAGGATTAATTAATTAATTTAGTGACAGTTAATTGTCATGATGTGTCGGAGAAATTGACATTGTAATGTAATGTAATGATTATTAATAACAAGGATAAAAATAGGCCCGACGTAATAAACTCAACTTAAATTGTTACAGGTGAGTTTACAATTATGATATTATAACCATATGTTGATAATTCACGACGGCTAATTATTATTAATAATTATTAATTATAGATTTATCATCTAATTAAAAAACAATGAGTAAAAGCACATTTTATTACAAAAACGTTATTAAATTTTTTTTTACAGAATTCTCCTTAAAAAATTACTAACATTAACATTATAATACACCCTCAGGCTGCCAAACACTACCCTTTCTGAGACTGGCAATGAGGGATGTCATGCTCCCTGTAGGCACACCTCTTGTGCTAGCTGCACCCTGATCAGGGACGACAAGAAGACCAAGGACAGGTGCGGTTCTTGCCGACAGGAGGATCAACAATGCCTCAAAAGATTTGGCGCCTGCGTCAAACGGATCAGCGGCCCCCAGTGGCAGGTGGTATGGACTTTCGACAACAGTATACCTGCAGCCATGCCCGTAACTGGTGCTAATGCAGCTATGGAGTCATTAAGTCAAATTTACCCCTACAATATCCCTAACCTAAGTATGGATGACCCAATAATAGATAACATAACACCTTGCCCACAAACGATTGTTACCTGCTACATAGATTCTTTAACCACACCATAGATGCAATAACACAGCTGAGCAAGAAAATATTCGAATGGACACAAATGCCGAGCAACTAATACTTAATTAACCCTGCACTGCTTTCACAAAAAACACTTCAGTCAAAATAATAAATTTTTAAAGGTTGGGAAACCAAGCGGAACAGCCCGAAAGAAAGAAGCCGGCGGCCCGTCCGAAGTCGCCCACCCGCCCGGACCCTTCAGATTCAAATGTTTGATGCCCAGGTGTCCCTGACCGACCAGCTACACCAGTAGATTGTGCAAGAGTTGTCTCAATAGGAAAAGATCCAACAGTATTAAAACATTGTGATGACAGACATTACATGGTTTCAGCTCTCCAATGCTTCTCATTGATCATGCTTTCATATACTCCAGATAATTCATTTCAAAAAACCCAAACCAAATCTTTCAGACATCATCAGACAATCTTACTATTAAGTGTTGATGGGACTTCTGATATGATAAATATTGCCATGAATTCTCAAATTAAATTCTCCCAATAAATTTGTTTCAACAAATTTTCTTAAAACTAAAAGTTAATAAAACAACTAGCACATTGAGTTGACCATTTTATTATAACAACTGTCCCAGAAAATCCGGTGGGCAACTGGTCTACTCGTTTTCCTCGGTACGGATGCGGGCAAATGGGTTGGTGACCTTGATGGCCAACTGTTGAGCCCTCTCGACCAGCTGCTTGCGCTTCTTGCTGGAGACTGCCTTGGCGATTTCAGCAGAGTACTTTCCGTTGTTCATCATCAAGACATTCAACTCCTTTATTTAAAAAGAAAGGAATTAGTTGGGTAATTGATAATCAATATAAATCAATTATCAACTCTTAATGTCAACACTACCATAAGCAGCAAATAATTCTTGCACAAACCTGGAGGTTGTGGACGAGGACCTTGATGAATCCGTCGCGCTCAACGTGCCTGGTCTTCCTGTTGGTTCCGTAACCAATGCTGGGCATGAGGTACTGTCCCTTGAACCTCCTCCTCACCCTGTTGTCAATACCCTTGGGCTTCCTCCAGCTTGGCTATGAAAAAATGGTGCATTGAAAACCTAGCACTTTATTTAGTGTACAATTAAATAATCCATATTTACCCTTAGCTTGACATAACGGTCAGATTGGTGTCTGATGAACTTCTTGACACGCTTCTTCTCCAACCTTCTCTTAACAAGGGGACGAATAGCCATCTCTCAAGGCTGAAATCAAAAATAACAAACGCATAAGTCCCAAGAACGGATTCTCAGACATGATGTCGGCCACGTTCAAATCCACGAGATTTCCACGTAAGTAACAAAAGGCTTAATCGCTTAAAATGAATTCACTTTACTGTTTTCAAATTTGAATTACTCGAAATGTGATTTAATTGTGCTACAAAACGGCAGAAACAGCCGAAACTCACGCGTACCTTACTAACGAAGAAAAGGAAAGGAAGTTGTTTCTTTTTTGTAGATGAATATATCTATGGATCTTTCGAAAGTTTTTATTAAAGAAATTTTAACAAAACACTTTATTTTTTCATTTATTAAAAAATAAAAAAATAATATTTAAAATTGATTTTAAACATTTTTGTTTTTTACGTTCGACCGAAATAGCTAGCAATTGATCTATATTACATTACTTGATTTTATTAAAATTTTAAAATAACTACATTATTTCACTTATTAAGGTATGTCGAAATTAACCTTTTATTTTCCTACGATTACTTAAGCATGGTTATCGTAAAATAATTAACAATAACGTTAGGACCAACTTGGTTGCGTTTACTGATCTATGTTAAATACTAAAGTAAAAGATTCTATACGAGTACTTCTAACAGTTTTATGTTAAACTGCTTAAATTTGCAAAGCTGAAGTTGTTAATGCAGAGTTAATGTATTTCTATGGCATTAAAACCAATAAATTTGTCTATCTATGACTATTCATTCATCAAAGTTTAGAAGGATTGTTTATATCTTGGACCACTTTCCAAACTTTTTTTTTATGTCAGCAACAGCATGTTCAAAGATATTTTTTAGTAAATTTCTCAACTGATTTGTTTAAACAGATCGCCTATTCATTGCTTCGTGTTGTCAGAGCTTGCATTTCACTACTCAGCGCCATTGGCGGATTTAGGGAGGGGACACGGCTACTAATATTTTCGTCCAAAGTCGTAAATTAGCTGTTCCAATAGTAGCGATTCTGCACTTTTAGCTTACCATAATTGCTAGATCAAGCGATTCGAATACCAAATATGTTATGCAAACTGAGTATAGCGCGATAAACAAAATGTCATCTCATTAAGACAAAGTCGAAAATGCAAACAAAAGATACTTAAAACTGAAGAGTAAAAATTGCTTAGCAAATTAATGCACAAAATGAAATGATGGTTACAAGTTTTACAGACAAATCGATAAATGTTCCCGACAATTTATAAAACCCAGCGTGACGACATTGCGACAGGATAAACAAAAACAACTGGAGAAATGAACAATGTTTATTTATTTGATAATGGCCGTCTTTATTTTCCGAATAAGCGAAGGTTTAGTCATTTTGCAATTCATCAGTTATAAATATCAATTTACAAATCTCTTGCTGAGTTTTGTGGTTTCTACTTTTATGGTGGTCGTTTCGGCAAAAACTATCTAATACATTGCTGAATATTTCACAATCTATTTATTATATATAATCTATTTATTATTATTATACAATCTATTATTACATCCATTTAGGTTTTGATATATTTAATAAGTTTTTTAGCCTAATATAGCCTCAAATCCTGAAAAGAATGATATCACCGTTGGTTGCGAAAGTTCTTTAGTCCCATTCCACATTGTCTAATTGAAAATCTTTATGAATATCTCATCCAGTTTTTAATCAACAGGAGAATGCACCATTAATTTCGTCCTAAAAAAGTTAGCGACTGATTGCGAGTTAAAACCCTTGGAACGAATTACTGACGGAAGGCATGACACTTCAGAAACCATCAGCGCTCTGTGCGGAGACTCTCAGCTATGGATACACATTGATTTCGGAGGCAAATTCTTGGTCCATTACGTAATCATCATCGAAGCCCCTTGTATAAGTGGGAGCTATTTTCATATTCAATCATTGATTGATCGGCTTTTTGATTAATTAGACTCTAATACGCGAATACAAACAATTCTGTCTGAATTAGTTGTATTGATGACATTTTTAGCGTTTAACTAACCTCGTTAGTAATTCAACTCATATAGTTTAAGTCGTATCTTTTATTCCTTAAATGAGTTTTCCTAGCTGAAAGCTTGTCTTTATTTGTCGATACAAACTCCCTTAACCTACATGTTCCTTTTCTTTGCTTCTGAAGTATTCGCACATGGCCTATTCGAGCTACGATTGGCGCTATATAAATGAAATCATGAAAGTCAATGTCAAATTGTCCAATTCAACCCAGAGAAAGGAATGTTCAGCTATCAAGTGTTACTGGGAAAAGGAACTTCGTGCAACAGATACGTCGGTCGTATGAAAGTGTGTTCTACCATCAGAATCAACTGCAGGAATGAGTCGAAGGCCTACTCTAAGGGCATCATCAAATACGGAGAAACAGACCCATTGACACTGGCAGAGATCGAGTTCTATA
>MPNW01000803.1:38915-43915 GCA_011800805.1 Hirudo medicinalis | reverse complement strand
AACTTATTTATCACTGAATTGTTAAAGTCTCGTGCTCCGTCTGCGATAAATCCAAGTCCATCTGCATCTCTGATCCCGACATCTCGTGCAGGTGTAAATCAGGCTTCATCAAGGTCGACAACTACACCTGCAGAGGTTAGCTTGATGGGTTGAGTTCCTGCATGAGGTGGTGAGTACAACGGTCGTAAGGTGTCGCGTTCGCAATCCAGCCCGGACTGCCGGGCTGCCCTCCGGCAGGGACGTTTTAGAAACGGTAGAACGTTTAAAAAGTGCCCTCGCACTTTTTGGAGGCACTCAAAACATCGACATTTGAAATAATAACGGTAATAATTTTTATTAAAGTAATCTTTAACAATTAACTCACCTGGAGTACTGGAATGCACCATGCACAAGCACAACACTGCCGTGACTTTCTTCGACAAATAAATGTCAGACGCTGACGGCAATAGTGTACAGCACGACGTCATCCGTCACAGATCGTCATGCCATTTTCTTTCGACAAATCAGAGAAGTCGTTTTGCTCGTCGAATCCGTGCGACGAGGAATCTTCGACGTGCGAGGAAAGTCGCGACGGCTACCACTGCAGCTGCAAGTCGGGCTTCAAGAAGTTGAACGACAACAATAGGTGCATCCAGGGTGAGGCCTGACGATCGGTTGACAAATTAATAATAACCCCGATAAATAGTTATAATTTACTAACGACAACAACTAAAAGAACCAGAACTTTAGGCGCCTCTGACGCTATGCAAATGGCGCATTATAAATTAACTATTATTATTATTATTATTATTATTAACTCCAACCGACACATCCCTAGGGACCCCCCAATGTGTCAACCAGCCCTGCAACCCCAGGACATCGTTTTGTCGGGAGACTGAAACCTGGTACTACTGCATTTGCATGACCGGGTTCATCGTTGGAGACGATGGGACTTGCATTAAAGGTTTGTTAAATGATTATTATTGTTATTATTATTATTATTATTATTGTTGTTGTTGTTGTTGTTATCATAGTCATCTAACTTGTTATCGCAAATAGAATTAACATCCTCGCGCATATATACATTCCCGATTTTGTTGCTGTTGTTGTTGCTGCTGTTGCTGTTGTTGTTGCTGTTGTTGTTGCTGTTGTTGTTGTTGTTGCTGTTGTTGTTGTTGTCAAGGATGTCGTGGCTTATCCGGAAAGTATCACAACCGGTTTATCAAGTGATTATCAAGTTCACCAGTTAATTTTGATTAATAATCGAACATAATTATCTTCAAGCAGTAATTAATTACCGACAATTAGTCAATTTGCTCTTACAAAGACTTTTACTTAAAGAGTCCTTGTACTGCAACCCTCGGTGCGAACCCCTGTCCTCGATCTGCGTCCTCAACCTGGACGGGGAGTACGGATGCAAGTGCAGACCCGAGTACCTACTGCAGGGCTCTGAATGCATAAAATGTTATTAAATTGTTTTAATTTAATTGTAATTATTCGTGTGATTGCTTAACTTTGTCATTGTTAATATTATCACCATTATTATTATCAATTATAATATTGTTATTATTATCGTCGTTGTTACCAATACTATTATTGTTATCATTATTATTGTTGCGGTCATCATCATCATCATCATCATCATCTCCATCATCATCATCATCATCATCTCCATCATCATCATCATCATCATCTCCATCATCATCATCATCATCTCCATCATCATCATCATCATCATCATCTCCATCATCATCTCCATCATCATCTCCATCATCGCCTCCATCATCATCTTCGTTTCCAACACCAAAGCCGAACATTGCGAACCTGATCCTTGCAAGGACAAGGCGCACATGAAGTGCGTCAACGTTGGACGAAATTACAAGTGCCTGTGCGTCGACGGATTCTTCACTGTCGACGAGGACGACTGCGAAGGTGAGTGAGTCCAGTACGTCTGCTCGTGTAGGTCTTTATTCTTTGTTAATAGGTGCTGTTGTTGTTGTCGTTGTTGATATTAATGTCGTTGTAATTATTGTTGTTGTTGTTATTATTATTACTATTATTATTATTATTATTATTGTTGTTGTTATTATTATTGTTGTTATTATTAACTAATGAATAGTTAATAAAGAAACCACTGCTGCTGCTACCACTGCTACTACCACTACCACTGCTACTACCACTACCACTACCACTACAACTACCACTACTACTACCTCTACCACTACTACTACTACTAGTAGAAGTACTTTTTTTTTTAGCAATTTTATTTATTAACTAAGAACAACCGTACCCAACAGAAAAAAAAGAAACCAAGTAAAATAACTCATACTGTTGTTATTATTATCGTTATTATAATTACTATTATTATTGTCATTATTATTATTATTATTATTATTATTATTATTTACCTTTCCAATGTTCAGTATATTTTTTCAATCACCAGTTACATTTGTCCTGCAACAGACATTGACGAATGTGACTTCGGACCTTGCAGTCCATCCAGGTCGGAATGCATCAACGAGGAAGGTTTTTTCACCTGCCAGTGCAATCCAGGATACATCAAGGTGTCGGAAGATACCTGTCGAGGTGATTGGTTTCGTTGTCAATTATCATAATTTATTATAATCAAATGCATACATTATAATGAAGTAATACCAATCATCATAATCTTGTAATCATAAAACATTATAAAATAAATATTTTACAATGAAGTAATATAAAATATAATCATAATCTTGTAATCATAATACAAAATATAATCATAATCTTGTAATCATAATATAAAATATAATCATAATCTTGTAATCATAATATAAAATATAATCATAATCTTGTAATCATAATATAAAATATAATCATAATCTTGTAACCATAATATAAAATATAATCATAATCTTGTAATCATAATATAAAATATAATCATAATCTTGTAATCATAATATAAAATATAATCATAATCTTGTAATCATAATGTAAAATATAATCATAATCTTGTAATCATCCTCCAGTCAGTACCAACCTCACCGTGGAGACCTACGCAGAGCTGATGCAAGAGTTCCATCCTCTCTTGTACTTCTTCATGGTGCCCGTCATTTCAATTGCGACGATGACTTTGATGAGGATGTGAGTCGTTCGGGGACGCCCTCCTGCATCCTTCGGCTCACATAATTATTTCATTCGATGATGTCGGGTTTGGGTGAGGATAGGGTTAGGGGAAGGGTGGGTTAGGGGAATGGTGGGGTTAGGGGAAGGGTAGTGTTATGGTTAGGGGAAGGTTGGGGTTAGGGTTAGGAGAAGGGTGGGGTTATGGTTAGGGAAAGGATGGGGTTAGGGTCAGGGATGGGGTTAGAGTTAAGGTCTGGGATGGGGTTAGGTACCAAAAGTCGCTGCCTGTGTGGCTTTTGCCCGTCACTTGGCCAGCAATCAGAATAATCGTCAAGCATTATTATACCAATGAGTAGAAACCAGCGAAGTACCACTAACACGATGGTGCCATTTTTCATAGCTCAATACCCGTGCCTTCCGTCTTTCAGACTAATCCACTTTGCACGACCGACCAAAGTCAAGAAATCCAAAACTTTCGCAAAACAAGCCGAAGCGGAGGAGGCAGAGACGGACGACGACGACGACGACGACGAGGATGCCGACAACTGACGATCACTTTGGGGAGCACTCCTCCAATACTCAAGATGTTTCGTGCCTACCAGGAATGCGATGTTTTGAATTCTATTTCTAATAATAGAATAATAGAACATTTGAAAGATATTAGCACTTGTCAATAGAGTCTGGATGCTGTCAAATGCATTTGTTGTAAAACAGTATCCCTGCACGATAACAAAGTGTGAACATAAAATAATTATTGTAAATAATATAATAGTTAGTGGCGTTTAAAGTCGCCATGACGATCTTGGGAATGCACGGGTGTGGCTTGTGATTTTGTGATTTCCGTCGGACGTGTGATCAAGGAAGCAGGAGTTAAATGGAAAAAATAACCACAATAGTTTATTAACCAAAAATGATCGATAAATATCACTGATAATAATAACAATAATATTAATAATAATAATAACAATAATATTGATAATAATAATAACAATAATATTAATAATCATAATAACAATAATATTAATAATAATAATAGCAATATTATTAATAATANCGATTAAAACACATCACACGGCCTCATCACGCACACACATCCCTCCGCGCATATAAAAATATCTCTACTAACACTTATTATTATTAATATTATAACGATGACATCAAATATAAAACATACACACAAATAAAAAATATCTCTACTAACACTTATTATTATTAATATTATAACGATGACATCAACTACAATCACAACAACAACGACATGCATGATGAAGTAATGAGTGCCTAGACAAGTAATTATTATTAACAGGTATTAACAACAGGTTCATAAATATATATATATATATATATTATTATTACTATATATACGTATATATATACATATATATATATATATATATATGTATATTTATGAACCTGTTGCAATGAATATTTGTTTTGAGTGGACGCACGAAAGCCAAACAAGAGTCAGTTTGTTGCACACCAACGAGAGAGAGACATCTCTCTCGGTCGCTGCGGTCAAGATCATAATCATCGTCGCCATCATTATCATAACCATCATCATCATTATCATCGTCATCTTATGAACTATCATCATCAACATCACTACCATCACCGTCATTATTATTGTTGTTGTTGTTATCGTCAAAGCAACCATCGCCTAACATGTGGTCAGGTAGAAAATCACCTGAACTGAAATAGAAAGCCTAAAAATACTGGAATCCTTTGAATTCGCTAAGACCAATGAACAGGCATTTTGCATTGTTTTGTATGCATCACTATGAATGCACCATGTCGTGTGTATTGTCTTGTATGCATCATGACATATGCATGGTGTCATGTATTGTTTTGTATGTATCAGTACGTATGCACCATGTCGTGTGTATTGTCTTGTATGTATCACTATGTATGCACTGTGT
>MPNW01000803.1:11614-35658 GCA_011800805.1 Hirudo medicinalis | reverse complement strand
CAACTGCAACAACAACAACAACAACAACAACAACAACAACAACAACAACAACAACAACTGCAACAACAACAACAACAACAGACCAATAAAAGCCATGCTGCACGATATCCTCAACGAATAAATGCTCATAATTATAAATAATAAAAAATAAATAAATTGCTTTTTATTTTAGAATGACACTCTTGAGGCCTCCTTCGACCATTATCAACACCAACTGACAATCGACATTGGCTCGAGAAAGAAAGAACAATCGGACGCAACACTCGAAGTGAACATAAGCAGACGACGCGATCTTTGAACACAATGCCGATCGACCGGAGGCACCGGCAGTTCTACGAAGGAAATAAACTACTATTTCAAGCAGTTTATGTAGCACGTTCATTTTCAGTTAAATTATGACATTACATTGCAAATTGCATCCTCACAATGCAAATTTTGTATTGAAGGTAATATCTGTTTTGACGATGGGAAAAATTTAAATTCTGGCGTTTAAAATAGCCCGTGCAAAAGATTAGATAAAACACACGAGTGATGGTGTCTGAACTGATAAAAATTATATCTGCAGGTCAATGCTAACCACTGCAAGCAACGGCGAAATAAACAAGCAGGTGCATCACAGCCATCACAAAGCCCCATAAAAATAACCATCCCAGCATCTCAGCCATTTCTCTAATGCCCTCAACCCCCAAGGTCATGACCTTGAAGAGACTGAAAAGTTTAACTCCATCCTAAACGACCTTACAGACACATTTAACCTACCAGTTGGGAGACCCAAGGTGAAGAATCTGTCGGGTCCCGGGTTAAAGTCGTTAATCCTCTTCTTCACGTACTTGGCCGCCCACTCGGCGACATGGCTCGATTCTTCCAGTATGACTAGTTTCATGGCTCCTATAATGCCAACATCCAAGTGATGAATATCAACATCCGAGTGCAATTCTATCTATGTCAATCCCAACGGTTTGTAATTCTATGGAAATAAACTACTGCATCTGTCAAAGCCATTGCAAATTCATTAATATTTTTTTAAGCGACGATCTGCGCAAAAGCCGGAGTAATACACAAGCCCGCAAAAACAAACAAAAACAAACATACAATAGTGCTTCTAAAATCGGTCACCTCGAACTAAGAAATATTACCTGCTCGCCTTTATAAGCACCAGGACGGACTTTGAATAAAGGACTTTTAATAGCTTTTGTTCGCTTCTCAAACTTTTAATTTAAGCACTCGCTGGTCATATGAAAAGATCATTTCATCACGTGTTTGAAAAATTCATGAAAGTTTAATATAATCGTGAAAATAATTTAACGTGCTTATAATTCAGTGATCAGTGGCTAGAGATATAATACTGCAACATTCAAATTATGCAATCCGTGCATTAAGTTGCATTAAGTGATTCGATATTTTATAATATAGCAAATCCAGTTATTAATTATAATGATTTTGATGTGAATTCCTTCTCATACTATTTTTTTTTATTTTCATTTAATAGCGCAGTTGTACTTTTAACCGAAATGTTGTACTTTTTAATACACTGCGTTGGCTTTCTGTGCAAACCCATGGTCTTCAAAATCTCCTGCAAGTATTTATTGCAGGTTAAAGATCAAATTGACAGGTGACGCATTTTTACTAAAAGAAACTATATATATTGGAG
The DNA here is from genome assembly GCA_011800805.1 of Hirudo medicinalis. NCBI lineage: Eukaryota > Metazoa > Annelida > Clitellata > Hirudinida > Hirudinidae > Hirudo > Hirudo medicinalis. The sequence continues at coordinate 34,007 of MPNW01000803.1, read as the reverse complement.
AATGAAAGTGTAGTTAAACAATATACCTAGAATTCGTGTTATTGTTTCTTGAATAATTATATTTTTATTTTTAAGCACTTTCTTCATAATTTCAGATAAAAGTGTATTTAGGATTATAAAAATATTGAAAGCAATTAAATTGTGTTTCCTTTGTAGATCTCCATGATCCAACTCCAAAAACAATGTTTCATATTTAACGCTAGTTTATTAAATGAAATATTCAATTTTAAAACTCAATATGCCCAATACATTCGGTCAATAAAATTAAAATTTTGAAGTTGAACTTATTGGAACACAGGTTCACTTTTAATCAGCACAACCTTCGTGAATCTTGATTTGCAATTTAGACATCGCATCGCGAGCGCTCCTTCGCTCATTGTCGCACCCCAATAAAACTACAAACGCCTTCCTTTTGTTGCGGCATAGCTTTAATATAGTGGAGAATTATATACGAGCTCAAAGAAAATGGCGTACTTCGCGAAGTTTGGTAACTTTTTAAACAAGCATCTTACTCAAATTGCTGGTTTTGCAGTCGCGTTCGGCGTTTCTGCGTCGATGGCTCCTGAGGTTTTTTTTTTGTCGAAATGCAAGAAGATGAACGTATACCTGGAAAAAGATGGCACTGAGAAAAAAATCGACCCAGCCACGCAGGCTCTAATTGATAAGGTTGGTTGCAATCTGAAAACTGATAACTATATAAATTACATTAAATCAGCCCAATTTAATTTTGCACATCTTGATATAGCATACCACTATAGACAGTTCACAGAGTAGCAATTCAATTTATTTATTTTGTCTTTTGAAGTTATAACTATAATTATTATATAATTAATTATAATTAATTAATAACTAACAATAATTATTATTAGCTATTAATAATTGCAAGCAAAAGTTTAAGTGTGCAATTCAAACCCATGTCCAGCACTGACTAACTACTATTCACTAAAAGTAATTGTAAAAAAGGTATGAATAACCTTTAGTGGTCAAGCATGCCATGCCAGTAATGGTGGAGACAGAAACCAAAATCACTTTTCATTAAAATATTTTCATTACTTGACGGCATCATCTCTTCCTAGACATTGATGGAAATCAATATGAGCCCAACAGAGGAGGTCACTCTTGACTTCTATGTCAATTTAGTTAGCGACCCCAACCATTATGGGTCGACGAAGCTGAAATCTGGAGCCTACGTGGGCCTGCCGGTCTCCCTCCAGTACGACAAGAACACCGACCTGTCGAAAGAGAGCATCTCATTCTCTGGAATAAGGCTCGTCTTCGACGGCACGAGCAACAGTCAGGCTGCGCAAGACCTCGCCGAAGCCTTACTCCTCTCTCAGAAGGGCAAGGAATTCCTTATCGCCAGAGAGATTCACTACGCCAGGTCATACAGGCTACACATTGACCTGCTTCTCAGAACAGCAGCTGCCTCAAGCTTTATTATGAGCTGGATCTATTTGTATAACAGGTTGGAGGATAAACCTATTGTATATTGTTGTCGTCGTCGTTGTTGTTGTTATTAAATGTATGATCCAGTTTGGATGAAGAAGTATTTAATTCAGTGATGGTGATGATGATGATGATGATGATGGGCTTGTTGGACTGGAAAGACAGTTTGGATATTTCGGTGATGTTGATTTGATTGCGACCTGGAAGTTGTTGAAGGCTCCCGAGAGTCTGCTAAATATTCGTGAGAGGACGATTCAGAACTCTCTCTAATAAAGCTAAAACTTGAAAATCATGTTTACCTTTTCAAAACTTTAACTTATTTAAAACTTTAACTTATTGACCACTGAAATAGTTTCATGACATACCAGGGTGTGTGAGCACCCCCCGATGCTCAAGCCAATGCACACGGCCAAATCATTATTCTCACTCTTTCGTTCATTCACCTGCTCGTTCATTCGTCTGTGATTTTAAACATTCAGAGTAGCCATTCTGAGAATGATCAAGCCTTGGGCAAGGCTGGTTCCCCTCCTGGGGATATCCCTATTTTGGACGGGCCTCTACTTGCTCCTCAGGGACACTCACAGGTGCTGGATTGACTATGCGGTCGACAGGAAGACGGCCAAGTAAACCTATTTTCCATTGCCATGAGTTGCTCTTTAACTAGTATGGATAATAAATAAATATAACTTGATGACTGTAATAATAATAATAATAATAATTAGTTATTTTATAGCATTTTAATTAGAAATAAATCATACCTGTAAAACATTGATTGGTCAGTAGTAGTGATGTGGTGGGCATGGTATCGATGTTCAGCACATTCTCTTGAATGATCCACTGGGCCTGAGCCTTCATGCCATGAGGGCAGGTATTTTTGTCTCAGTTTCTCAACTGTGACATTTTGATCTGGATTTGACGATGATGCACGACCGATCGTTATTGGATTAATTAAGTGCTGTAGTTAAGGGCTTACAGCCATTGGCTGACCAGTAATCACAACATAATTTCTAAGTAAATGTCTATCGACAGGATGGGGAAATCGTACGCGGAGGGCGGCGTGGAGTACTACCAATCGGCCCTGAAGCGAAACCAGGCCCTGCGCGTCCTCACGAAAGATGGCAAGAAATGGTTTACGCCGTTCGGCAATGAAATTTCGACCTACAGGCAGAAAACTCTTCAGAAAACCACCAGGCGAGACAATCTCGTGAGGCTTCTCAAGTCGTACGAGCAGAAGGAAGCCGAAGATGACGTCGAGAATCAAACGGCCTGATGACATGACGTCGGATGAGTGGACGGACGTGCGAGGATATGAATGAGTGACAGATTCACAATGTTTTGGCTGAATAAAAGGTGTTATTTTTATTAAGATTTGTTCAAGTTAGAGATTACCTTTTCTTTTTTCATGTGGTGGCAAAAGCAACCCAAGTGCTTAAGTACAGTAGGTATTGCTTAATTAATATATTGTCTTAGCTGCAATACTTTAGGAAAAAGGGGCAAGCAGCTCTTTTCGCTGGTCCAAAAACGAGGAATGCGATGTCGGTCGGTAAGAATTGAAGCTTATAATAAAAATAGTTAATTTATGATGCGCCCTTTGCGTAGCGTCAGAGGCGCCAAGAATTTTTATAGAAAATCCGATTTATTGCTTTATTACTGTATTTATATTTTGCTGGGTTTATTCTATCAAATATTAAAATTAATTCTTAGCTTCTTTCTTTTCGACTGAATAAATGAACGCTTTACACATCGCGGGAGTTTTATTACCCGATGTCCAGTTATAGTTAATTTATTGATCCGAACTATTCAGCGTCTTTCGAAAATGACGTCGATCGACAGATCGTTCCGAAATGGATCTAATAATCCCGCATAAAAACCAATAGGAGCAGAAATCAATTGATTTATTAACTCGTTGAAAACATCTTCTAGGATCATGGGCAAGAAGCAGCACCAAAAAGATAAACTTTACCTCACCACGACAGAATGGAGCCAGCAGTACGGCGGCAAGAAACGCGCCTCGGGCATCGGAGCAAATGCCAAATTCCGACGGCTACCGTTCAGTTGTTGCAGCCTGAGCCTTCAACCATTCGAAAACCCTTTCTGCACAGACAAGGGGCACGTCTTTGAATGCGAAAACATCATCAAGTTCTTGAAGCAGTACGGCATGAACCCGATAACCGGCGATAAACTTTTGTTTAAAAACCTGACGAAGCTTAACTTCTTCAAGAATAACAGCGGCCAATACCACTGCCCAGTCACGTTCAAAGTCTTTAACGAGAACACGCACATCGTGGCCGTCAAGACATCGGGCAACGTGTTCAGCTTTGACGCGGTCGACATGCTCAACATCAAGACCCGCAACTGGAAAGATCTGATTAGCGACCAGGAATTCACCCGGAAAGACATCATAACAATCCAGGATCCGTCCGACCTGGAAAAGTTCAACTTCGCCAACTTCGAACACTTTCGGAAGAAGCTCAGACTCCTAGACGACGAGGATGAACTCAAGTCGAACGACTCAAAAAACATTTTGAACCACGTGACCAATGAGACCAAGCAGATCTTGGAGGAACTCAACAAGACCTTCAAACCGCTTCAGAAAGCCGAGGAGATCGTTAAGAAGGCCGACAGTGTCAACGCGGCCCACTTTTCCACCGGCAAGGTCTCGGCCTCGTTCACCTCCACAATTCTTGATCCAGTGACTCATTTCGAGGCCGGCATAGTCGACGAAGACATCCTGAGATACAAGCGAGTGAAGACCAAGGCCTATGTTCAGATTGTTACCTCGCTCGGAAGCTTGAACGTCGAGTTGCACGCTGATGTCGTGCCAAAAACCTGCGAGAACTTCGTCCAGCATTGCCTGAGCGGTTACTATGAGGGCACGATCTTCCATCGCTCCATAAAGCACTTCATGATCCAGGGCGGTGATCCAGAGGGCACGGGCCGAGGTGGTCAATCCATATGGGGAGCTCCTTTCAAGGACGAATTCAAGTCCAATCTCACTCACTCTGGCAGAGGCATTCTAAGTATGGCCAACTCCGGGCAGAACACGAATAAGTCGCAGTTCTTCATAACTTACCGCTCGGCTAAGCACCTCGACAATAAGCACACGGTCTTTGGACGTGTTGTCGGCGGCATGGAAGTCTTGACTCAAATGGAGGCTGTCAAAACGAATTCCAAAGACAAGCCGGTAGAGGACATAAAGATCCTTAAATGTAACGTGTTTACCAATCCTTACGAAGAGGCTGATAAAATCTTGGCTGAGGAGAGGTCTAAAAATTCGGTGATAGTTGAAAAGCCGACAGTTCAACTTGCCAATGTTAACAAAGAAAACCAAAAGACAGAAGGACGCTTCAGTATATTAACCTCGAAGCGTAATTTCAGAGAATTGGAAGGCATGGAATCTGAAACTACAATCAAGAAGAAACTCAAAGCATGCAAAGAATTTGACTTCAGCAAATGGTGAAGTATTTTCCACCGATAAAAGCTTATTCATTTTTAAATATTAATACTATTGTCTAAGTTTTTAATCTGATTTGAATTATGAAAATATTACGCTTGTAAGCAATGTTAAACCCAATAAATGTTATTTGTACACTAGCTTTTATTTGCGTAATCTTGTTCATGGAGTCTTCCCGCATATAGCATAATATACGTCACCGTCCAAGGCTTGCTTAAAGGTTTAGCCCCGAGTCGCTTTCAGCTGCCAGAGGTCCCATGACATTGGTCCAAACTTTATGATAGACCTCTGTGTCGTCTGTCTTAAGGATGGCATTGATTATTGGATGCCAAAAGCTTCTTTGCACATGTTCAGAAAGACTGTCATTGTGTCCCCATCAACTTTGTTGCTATAGCAGAAGGCACCAGGGATTCAAAATCCTCCCTCTTTTGGCTCGCTCTTACTTTTATAAACCTACACATAGTCCTGTCTTCCAGGATTTTTAGCCAAAAAATCTATAAAATGTAAACGTACGATAATGTCAACACATAATTTTAACGTGTACCTCCATTTCCATTGAACAAATCAATCTTGAAGCTCCATACCATCAACGTTTGGAAAAAAAAAGTGTTTGCACTTTTGCCATGGACTATTGTCTCATGAACCTTTCCTGCCCGGAGTTGTCAAATGCTTTCAAACACTGACTGCACTTTTCGTCCTTCTTAATAACTACATCCTTAATTGGTCTTCCACGCTTTTTAGAAGGTTGCTCCATACCTGGATGTTTCAGCCTGTAATGCTTGCGCGATGCACTAATGCAACTGAAAGGCTTTTTTCAGATGATACAGAACAGAAGGGAGATCCCATTTTTATGTTAACCGCGACAACCCAAGTGACAACACTTCCAACTAATCAATTCTAAGAAGCAATACATGTCTGTATGTAATGTAATGTAAATTTATACTTCATATTTTGTTTGTTGTTTTTATTTTGTTTTAATTAAGTAATGTTTAATAAATTTGACTGTCATCATTAATTAATTTTATTAGTAATTAATATTCATGCATCTTCTGATTGGGCGATTCGATTTTCTCGGGATGCTGAACGTAAGGGCATGTAGATATTGAAATGCTTGCCGCTAATGATGAAATAGTAAATAAGTTTGTTTTTTTTGTTTAACAATTATTATATAAAATTTATTTTCATTAAAATGTTTTTAACAAGATGACATGCGGACATATTTTTACTATTAAATTACTTTATTTTACAGTTTATCGACAATATTTTAAAATAAAATCGCATATATTTATTTCAAAAATAATTATAAACAAATACTTTTTACACTTAAATAAAGCTTTGTGAATTTATTAAATTATAATATCTTGGGTATTTTTACGAGCTTCGTCAAGTTCCGGTTGATGATCGTTCATTTTAGCGTGGCAATGGGTCGGCTTTGAGCTCTCGTCTCAATCTTCTTTTCTAGTCTTTTTAATTTTTAGTATTTGACTTTACAATTGCGTTTAATCTGTGGAGATTAGAGGACGACAAAACACTGTTGTGCTCTTGTGAGTATTTCAGTACCTGGTTGTTCCTACAACATTTTGGATGACTAACACAGCCCAGCTCCTGGCAACCTTTGTAGTGGCTGACCATGGCGTTTAATCTGTGGATATTAATGGACGACAAAACACTGTTGTGCTCTTGTGAGTATTTCAGTACCTGGTTGTTCCTACAATATATTTTAGGAAACACAGCCCAGCTCCTGACTGCCTCCATGGTTGATCATGGCGTTTAATCTGTGGAGATTAGCGGACAACAAAACACTGCTATGTTCTATTGTGGACATAGCAGTACCTAGTTGATCCAACATTTAGATCACAATCTTGTGTTTGTCAAACACAGCCCAGCTCCTGACAACCTCCATGGTTGTTCATGGCGTTTAATCTGTGGAGATTAGCGGACAACAAAACACTGTTGTGCTCTACTATGAGTATTTCAGTACCTGGTTGTTCCTACAACATTTTGGATGACTAACACAGCCCAGCTCCTGACAACCTCCATGGTTGATCATGGCGTTTAATCTGTGGAGATTAGCGGACAACAAAACACTGCTATGATCTGTCATGGACATAGCAGTACCTAGTTGATCCAACATTTAGATTACAATCTTGTGTATGTTGAACACAGCCCAGCTCCTGGCTGCCTTCCAATGGTTGACCATGGCGTTTAGTCTGTGGATATTGATGGAAGACAAAACACTGGTTTTCCTTTTTAGGACAAACCAGTACCTGGTCTATCCTACAGTTGCTCATTGAATTGTATGTAATCCAGCTACTGGCTTCTTTTGTAATGTCCTGCAAAGAAGGAATGTAAGGCCAATCTGATAAGTTTATTATGAACATTTCAGTACCTGGCTTATACAACAAATTTTATATCCAATCACAAATTCAACTATCAATTGAGACCATTACACCACTCAGCAAAAATTTCTTTTATATGAGCCCATTTGCCCAAAGAGGTAGTAATACAAAGGTTTAGTGGTATAATAAGATGTCTCAGTCAGTATTTAGTCAGATCACCTTAACTCAAAATGTAGGGAACATCCATCAAAGGTATTTACAATATTTTGAGTTTCTCTTCAACCCTTTCCTATTTTGTTTAATTTCAATTCAGTTGGGATGAAGCAAGTATGATTTCTTCATTAATTCTTAGAGATCAAATGTTGACCGTAGGCCTGCTTTTGGTTTTTTTGTCTTGCTACCTTGTGTCTAGAAGTTTGTTTGGTTATGAGTGATATTAAGTAAAATTTAATAGCAAGATGTGTTGTGCCTAAGGACAAAGTAGTCCTTGGCTTTCCTTATGCCTCATTTTGAATTTCCTGCCATTGATTAATTTTATGCCATGAGATTAATTGCAAACCACAGATCAGCTCCTGGTGACCAATTTAGTGGTCGACCTTGGATAACAAATGTTGCCTGACCTAATGTAGTCAGCGCTTCTTTGGCATGTACATAGAGGCAACTACAAATGAATGGGATAAATGGCTTCAAATTATTCCATAATTTTCAACTATTACTTAATTTAAAAGTTACTGGACCTTCCCAAGCAAAACTCGTCTCGTAATGCCAAACTTTGCTCTCAAATTGATTGTAATTTACTCTTTGTAAAAGCTTACTGTATATAATGATTTATTTGGATCAGTCTGATAGCGGAAGCGTGCGCTTCCTTAACGCTGCCCTTTGAGTTTATTTGAATTTGCTTTAATGCTTTTGCCTTGTAAATAACAGCTTGTTAGTTTAAATCAATAAAAAATTCAAAAACTAAAAAAAAAAAAAAAAATTCTCCATCGAGGGAAGTGTGTATCTTTGATTTTACATAAGACTGATTTGAAGCTGGATGTGTAATCGTCACGGAAATGATTATCAGAGAGATTTTTATTTTGGACTTGACAAGATTTTCCAGATGTCGGTTTTGTTGCTAGGATTTGTGGGTTGAATTATGTTTCAGTTAATACAAGGCAAGGCAGGCCTTGTTTGCATCAACAAATCTCTTGGGATCTTAACACTTAGAGTTGTTTAATCTTATCCATTGAATTTAATTTCCTGAAACCACTGGCTGAACCTAGTTGCTTAAGACCTTAATTTTCCATGCCTTGTTCCAGAACCTGTATTGTATGCTACAAAAAGCTCAAACAGAAAAGTGATATCATCCAGAGACAAAAATTCAAACTCGTGACGTACTTTTGACAGAAGTAATGATTGAGATATGAAGTGTCGCCCTAAACCAAAACAAAGATTTTCATCTGTACGTCATTTGGATCAAGGGTTGTTCACCTAAAGTTGCGCTACGTTATTTGCGCAGTCATTTTGTATTGGCAACAATACATAGCTGTGATAACTCTTCGAGTTAAGCCGAAGACATCAATAAAATATTACTATCACTACTACTGCTTTTGTATAATACATTGCTTTTTCTATGATATATTGGCGACATCACGCTGCTTTTATGTAATGGCCAATACACGATGAGGAAATCAGCATAGTCGCGAAACGCACACTGTACAGGCGACCTTAAGTAGTGTAGTGGTTAATACCTCCGCTCGTCGTTCCTCGTGTGCGAGTTCAAAGCCTTCCTTGGGAAGTAATTGCTGAGTGTCTGCTAGTAATTTGTAATTATGTAATTCATAAATGTCCGCGCGGGTCGACCACAGTACACCTCCCGACTACCCTCCAATGGTTGATCGTGGCGCAAATACCCGTGGAGATGAAAGATCCCCTAGTCGCTATGCCTACCCTGACTGTTCAGGGTCAGACACGTTGAGGGGCCGACAATGTTTACATTCCGATTGCATTGGTTGCTCATATTTATGCGGCGGCCGTTTATCGATGTTTGAAATAAAGTAAAGGTTTATTTTTTAGTCTTTGTGTTCATGTTCGATGTCCGCGTCGTTGTCACTTTTATAGTCTTGAAATATCGCTTGGTTCTGTCAGGTGAGTCGTCACAAGACCCTCATGAGTTTCGATTGTTTTGTTTTGAAGCAGGCCCCTTAATGTCGATGTCGACTACATTTTTAAAGTACGAAAGTGGCTCAAAAATATGACTTAAGCTTCTAAAGCACGACTCAAGACTTATATTCACCTCATTCCTAGTAAGAATATTTTTCGACTTAGGCAATAGTTGGAAGGTAAGGTAAATTGGCGAAAGGACACATGACTGTGCAATGGTTAATTTCAGTTACGGCTTGGAGCTATCAAAAAACACGATGCTAACTCAATAAAAGTTTTTAAAGTTTTACATTTTTAATGCTCTTTTAACAGACATATAATTTATTAGCATCTTCGGGACGAAAATACGGTACCTTCTGATTGAATCTGATTTTTTATAAAAACAAAGAAAACAGAGTAAGATTGGACAAATTATTATGTGCATTAAATTATCTGTAAGCTGCGCTAAAACTCTCATTTATACCGAAGTCTATTTTTAAACCTTTCATGCTTTCAAAATATCGTGCGGAGTGCTTGGCAAATGGAGGTTCGGACCGCCTCGTTCGGATTTATGCTTTAAATTTTGAGCTATGTTAGAAGTGTGGTGTTAACAGGTAAAGAGGTATTTATGGTTAACGGTAATAATTCCATATATATAGTTTGCATATTGCTTATTTTGAATGTTTATTCTCATTACAACTAAGTCATCACTCTTATTACATCGTAACTAGAAATCCCTCTAATAAATTTTCAATCAACTCACAACAGCCAAGAAAGACATGCCGGTTTCAGATTTCATAAGCCGTGCCAGTAACCTGGTTTCGAAGGTGCTGGAGAACCAATCCAGTCAAAAAAGTGGCAAAAGTGTGGATGACATTGTCTTCTACAGGAGCAATGCCTGCATCCATCTGCCCTTGAACATCGGGAACTGCTCCGACCACAACCGCGGTTACATGATCATCCGCAAGAGGAGTGACAAGGTGAGTTTCTGAAGTGGGCTTACGGAAATAGCACGATTAGCATTTACATGCAACATACACATAACAACATCATATTCACATCAACAGCACCTCTTCTTCTTATTCTTCTTTTTCTTCTTCTTCTTCTTATTATTATTATCTTTTAATATGTGGTATGTATTAAAAATCAAGTGGATATGTTTTCACATAAGTTTACATGAATTTTATTGTCCTGAATTGGTTTCAAGATATGAACATCGACTCAATACATCACATTCGAATATAAACAAAATCATGGATTCGAGCACGAGCCCAAAAATGACTTTCATCTCTGCAGGTCCTCGGCAAGACCCTCGTCCTGTCGTGGACGTCCTGCGAGGCGATGGAGAAAAAATGTTGGTCATTCTTCCGAGAATTCGGGACGTCCGGAACGATGGAGAAACCTTCGATTCATCCCGAAAAACAGGTGAGGAATTTTGCACGGAGCGGTCGAACTATCGACCATTGCCCCTGAGATTTGGGCACTGTGAAAAATGGATCACCAGATCAAAAGCTTGTCTGCCATTGATGAGCACGTCCAAATAATCTTTAACGATTTCAAAAAGTCATGCAATAGACTTTAATTGAGTTAATGAAATTCACCGCTGAGCACTTCATGGCCTCAATTTTTTACAGATCCAGTCTGACGACCATCCTTCGAACGAGGAGGTTTCCAGATCTTCGAGCGTCGTTTCCAGCAGTCCGAGCTGCGAGTCGTTCGTCTTTGACCTCGGTCGGTGATGTCACAATCAAGATAGTTTATTTTTATATTAGATATATATATATATATAGTATATAGATATATTAGATATATAGATATATAGTAGATATAAAGATATATAGTATATAGATATATTAGATATATAGATATACAGTAGATATATATATAGTATATAGATATATTAGGTATATAGATATATAGTAGATATAAAGATATATTTTATAGTTAAGACGACCGAGATGGTTTATCGAATGTTGATACCTACGATCGTCACCGTCGCCTTTCCACTCCATGTCGTCCGACATGGTGTCGAGCGTCATCCCAATACTTTGTGGTGACGCTCGTTGTTAATTTAATTGGGAAAATTACACAAAAAATATTGAGCACGATTAATGTCGACGTCGCTAACGTCATTTGTGCGTGCACATCAGGCAGGGTCAAGTCCTTGAAGGTGGTCAGCGACGGTCTGGACGGAAGGACGGGGCAAGTCATCATTCTGAGTTCGGACGGGCACTACAAGGTCTGGATCGTTCACGAGTTGCTCGTAATTCGTCGCAAGCATCATTCGTCTCGCGAACAATTCACGGCATGAATGAAGCGTCATCTAGTTAATTAATTCATCTAATTAATTAATTCATCTAATCATTAATCGACGTTTCCAGATCGTCCACTTCCATGACACGGGACTCGGCGACTTCGTACAGGTGCTCAAGGAGTGGGGCTTCCTTCAAAATCTCACCAGCTTTTGGAGGAACATTCTCTGGAAGAGGAGGTCCAAGCAGGTAGTTATCATATTTATTAATGATTAATAATAATAATAATAATAATAGTTAATTTATAATGCGCCATTTGCATAGCGTCAGAGGCGCCGAATTGATTACCATGATTATCGTAGTTGTTACAATGATATTTATAATGTTTAGCGTAATTGTTGTTATTATTAGTTATTCACCTATTTTTTTGATTGCTTTAATGTCGTTTCATTGCTGTGAACTCGTTCGAGTGTCCGACACTGTTGTCATGTCGTTGTTGTTGTTGCCATGATGTTGTTGGTGTCATTGTTGTTGTGTTGATGTTGATGTTGTTGTCGTCGTCATTGTTGTTGTGTTGATGTTGTTGTCGTCGTCATTGTTGTTGTGTTGATGTTGATGTTGTTGTCGTCGTCATTGTTGTTGTGACGATGTTGCTCATTCAACATTCATTTGACGTTAAAAGAGATTTTTTAAAATCTGTCATCGATAGTTTCTTCTTATTAGAATTCCCAATTCCATGTTATTTTTATTCTTGTTGTTGTCGTTGTTATTCTTAACGTAAATCAAGATTATCGCTATTATTATATTGTTATTGTTCACGTTTGTATAAACAATTTAACCACTGCCTCGACAGGAATCGAACACGGACGGATCGTACTATCTCGAGCATTTTTCGAGCACCTGTGCCTTTCCTCAACCGGTCTCGCTCCACCCGGACGAGGGGAGGTACGCCCCCATGAACAGGTACACCTGGAGGAGCTTCCTAGATGCCGAGGGGCGCATCGTCGACAAAAGGCAGGTCAAAAAGGTCAGCTTTGATTGCAGGGACATTACAATATTATAATTATTGTGGATGATGATGATGACGATGATGATGATGATGGTGATGATGGTGATGGTCCTAAAAGCGATGTTTCGCGAAGGATTTGCGCCGACTGGACGCAATGACTGTGTAATAACGTAATAAGTAATAATGTAATTGTTTTTCAATCTTTTGAAAATCACCGTCACATGTCGTTGCGACCAAAAATGCTGGCGAATGACATTCTGAATTTCTATTGTGACGACACGTTCAAATCCGTCCAATCGCATTTCAGATGGTATTTCTAGCGGGCGTCGACCCCAACATGAGGTCGGAGGTCTGGCCCTTCCTGCTCGACTGCTATGACTATGACCTCACGTCGGCCGAGAGGGAGGAAGTCAGAAAGATGAGGAGGCAGGCTTATGAGAAGATCAATTTGGCCAGGTATGTGAAATAGGTCTATTAGGATGGTGATGGTGGTGGTGGTGATGATGATAATGGTAATGATGATGATGATAGTGGTGGTTATGGTGATGATGATAATGACTGTGGTGATGGTGATCATATCAGTTGAATGTTCATTTGATGAAGCTCGGCCATGATGTGACAGCTGGTGATTATATTTCATTGTAATCTTCACACGAGCGTGTCCTCGTTAAACTTTGATTATTCGGGTTATTTTGAAATTGTCGCAATAAATTTAACCGCACTGATGACGGTGACGTTGACGCGATCGTGTCTTACAGAGCAAGCCTGACCAAGGAAGAATTCAGTTGCCTCCTTGAACACCACAGCGTCGTCATCGCCAGGGATGTTGTCAGGACCGACCGCAACCACCCTTACTACCTGGGGTCGGACAACCCCAACCTGACCACTCTAACGTAACGACGTGTTTCTCGAATTTTAAGCCAACTAACGTCTCATGAATAATCACTTATGCTAATTATTATGATAATTTATTAGTTAATTCTCAGAATGAAACTAATCGATTACTCTGAGCTGGGTGCTTTTTTTTATGTTAACTCGATGATAAATTGATTCCAATCATTCAACAGGACGATACTCGAAAACTATGCCCTCACCCACCAGACGACCGGATACTTCCAGGGGATGTCGGACTTCTTGGCGCCTCTGCTGGCCGAGATGAAGGACGAGGCAGACGCCTACTGGTGCTTCGAGAATGCCATGAAGCGCACCATCTTCTACGAGATGGCCAACTCCATCAACATTGACAAGCACTTGGTAGGAGTTTCACCCTGTATTATTATAACTATTATTATTATTATTATTATTATTATACTATTATTATTGTTATTATTATTATTATAATTATTATCACTTTATTGTTATTAATATCTTTAACTTATTATTAGTTTTCTTGGCCTTAAGGTCATTAACATATTATTAACATATTATTAACATATTGAGTCATTGACCGACCGCACGATTAAGTGACATACATGAATGAATGAATGCATAATTAATCATGCATGACCTCATTAAATATTCAGGCAGAGCTGAGGGAGCTGACCAGGCTCCTCCTACCATTCTTCTACCTGCAGGCCTTCAGCACTGAGGAGGGAAGGAGAATGACCTACTGTCACAGGTAATAACAGAGATGCTAATTACCATTCGTGGGGGGTCATTTGCATCGATTATTAATTTCGGCTGCTGCCAATCAGCACGATCCTCGTTTTCAGCAATTGTTTTAGCACATCCATTTGGGGTCGTGTTGCGAACACGTCGCACGACGGCCGTCGAAGGAACCCGACGAGTCGCGCGTCGCACGTGACTCGTGTCCTTGATTACGCTTGCATCGACACCGGGAGACGGCGCTACATAAATTGTCTAAGCACACCTGTTGCTTATAGTGCTTTATAAATACACTTGTTATTGTTGCTGCTGCTGTTGTTGTTATTATTATATTATAGCTGTTCATCACGTTTATTATTATTATTATTATTATTATTATTATTATTATTATTATTATTGTTATTCTATTATAGTTGTCGTTATTATTATTATTGCTATTATTATCATTATTACTAATATTTATTATCACACTTATTATTAATATATATTATTTATTCTTCACCCTCTCCCAACCAGGTGGCTGCTCATATGCTTCAAGAGGGACTTCCAGGATCCCGACTTCCTCAAGATCTGGGAGTCGTGCTGGTCGCAGCACGAGTCGCACCACTTCTACCTGTTCGTCTGCGTCGCCGTCCTCTCCATCTACGGAGACGACGTCGTGTCTCAAGGTCTCGACGACGACGACACCATCATGCTCTTCAACAGCCTCTCCATGAACATGGACGTCGACATCGTCCTCAAGAAGGTGAGTGGGTCGACGTCGTTCGAGGACGGGTGCTGGCCGTTCGGGGTTTCGATGCTCGAGGCATTTTTGGATTGTAGCGATTAATTTTGTCGAATGTCGTGCATTCTTACGTCCCTCGCAAGATGCCGTCGATGATTCTGTTGTCGTGAGTGTTTTCGAGATCACGTTAGTGAGGCGACGCCATCTTGACTCGAGAAACGCATTCTACGTTTGCATGCGACGTGTTACGCTAGGTTATTGTAAAGCTATTTAATGCTTAAGACATTTGAATACTGTAAACAATTAAATTAAAAACTAATTAAACAATTTACAATCTAATTACACTTAAAATGTAAATTTGAAGCTATTGGAATCGAATTGTTGATTTGTCTTCCTCCCAGGCCAGAGCTCTCGTTCATCAGTTCAAGACTTTGGATTCCATACCCTGCTCCTTGTATCACCTGGTCGAGCACCCGACGGAGGACTTCAAATTCATCGAGTGCGTGGGTCACCCGGACGGGTCGGACTGCCCGTACTGGGATAGCATCGATTCCTGGGAGATGGTTTGACGTCCTCGAATAAGGCCGCGTTCTCGTGAAGTTTCGACTGCCGTCGGCGTCGCCATCGTCTCGGTCCGTATCTTTGGAATCGCGGTGGCGTGCGACGCCGCAAGTCGTCGTCGTCGTCATTTTGAATTTTTAAATCGAGTTATTTCGTGACAAATAGAAGAATCGTCACGTTGGCACCTGCTGAAGTTTGTCTGGAATTAAAGAAAATAAGTTTAAAGAAAATAATTATCCTCAACTTTCCTCGATCTCCGGTTGTTTTTGACTCTGATTGCGAGCGGTCGACAGCGTTTAGATTATTCATTGGACGGATATTGATAGTATTGGTAATGTTAATGGTACGTTATTAAATGTTGTCCATGTTATTAGTAGCAGTCTGTGATTTATTCAATTTTGTGCATTACATACTATATACCAAATCCACTGATATCACATATATTATTATATATTATATACCAAATCCACTGATATCACATATATTATTATATATTATATACCAAATCCACTGATATCACATATATTATATACCAAATCCACTAACATTATGTATATTATTATATATTATACATTATATACCAAATCCACTGATATCACATATATTATATACCAAATCCACTAGTATTACATATATTATATACCAAATCCACTGATATCACATATATTATATACCAAATCCACTAGTATTACATATATTACATATCAAATCCACTAATATTATGTATATTATTATTATATATTATTATACACCAAGTCCACTAATATTATATATATTATTATATATTATATACCAAATCCACTAGTATTTTTTATATATTATCATATATTATATACCAAATCCATCATCTTATATATTAATATATGTCATACACCAAATCCATCATTTTAAAATGTTCAAAATGAGATCTGTTCAACAAGTGCCTTGCTGATCAAAATATCGTGAAGTCGACCGTCGCCACTCGATCACGAACCTCATCTCGTACGCTGTCTTTGGTTTTAATTGGTTAATTTTGGATTTAATGAATTCACTCATCTAAAGCATTCCTTTGCTTCTCGTCGACTTGTCGAGTTGTCACGAGTACGACCTTTAGTTTCTGTTGGAGGTTGCCGAAGAGATGATCTTTCTTTAGAGGATTGTCGATGCTGGCAGACGATGAATCTGTTTGAATGTGTTTTTTGCGTTCGATCACAATGCGTGCTCGGTTTGTCGAGCGTTATTAAATATTCCGATTTTTGTAATATTTCGCCGAGAGATTTTGGTATTTTGCATTGTCATAATAATCAACATCTTCGTATTTATACACCGGCTTCTGTTGGCTTTTTCTTTGCAAGGAGATCATTTTTGCCGCCACGTTTTTGTGCCACTTTCGCAACAAGATTTTTACATTTTAACAATGTTTTAAAGAAGCTTCAATAAAAAGAATAAAATCCTTTATTTTATCTAATGTGTGATTAATTTGATGAGGGCGTTAGATAGTTTACCAATGCCGAACTAAGGAGGGTGGAAACGGCCAGAAAAAATCAGCTATTTCTCGCTATCTCAGTCAAACAGACGTGTTTTATACAGTTTGAGGTTCGAAAACGGTTTTGGAATTTTGAGATGGAATTAACAACTTAACGGAGACAAAACACCTTAAATGCGAGTAAGGGATGCCTTTTCTAATAATAATAAATTCATTTTAAGCGCCAAGACCAGTTTGAAGTTCTACCAACAAGTTTTATAATCGAGTCAATTTTTCGAACAGTTGTTGAACTAGGTCGAACGTTTGATGTGTTACTGCGCGAGAAAGCATTTGTCTGCGTAATTAGACGAAATAGTACTCGAACAAATTTGTAATAACTAGAACACTGAAACAGCTGGTCCCAACAGTCTTCGTAGACGAATCAACAGAAATAATCTCTTCAAAAATGGCATAAAATTTAGCTTGTTAATGTCGATCTCCCCGGACTTGATTGTGAAAGTGCTAAAAGTCCGCTTTCGGTATCTCGACACTCGATTCCGAGGTAGGATTGGAATTGAATTACACGTCTGCTCTTGAAATGGACGTCGGTCTTGCAAGGAAAAGGAAACGAAGTTCGACCGGTTCGTCGGCCGGCCTGAGTTCCTACCGAGATCAGCATTTCAAGGTAAGGACTCCCTTTGCTTTTGAATAATGTTGCAGCGATTGTTCAGTAAAACCAAGCTGCTCCTATTGCTCCGTTCGAAATACTTCTAGTTATCGTGTCACGTTGATCTCGAGTTGTATTTTGTTTTTTGATGTTACATCCGTTAAGTTGGTGATTGGTTGGCTCATTTAGTGGAAAAGCAGAAGCGTTGCTAGGTGTTCGAGTGTTTTTCATGATTTTCAAGTCCCAAAACATTAGATAAATTGAAAATTATTATAAATCCATAACCATGTATCTGACATTTATTTACTATTATGCTGCATCATCCTTACTCAATCCCTCTGAGCAGGGCAACAGGCAGGAGCAAGAGAAGCGTCTGCTCAGCAGTTCGACCCTTTACATCGGCAACCTCTCCTTCTACACCTCCGAGGAACAGATCCTCGAGCTCTTCTCGATGGCGGGCGACGTCAAAAGGATCGTCATGGGGCTCGACAAGTACAAGAAGACGCCCTGCGGATTTTGCTTCGTCGAGTACTACGTCAGGCCCGACGCCGAGATGGCCATGAGGTCGAGGGCTTCGAGGGTTTACTCGGATCGATTCGTTCGTCGATGACGACGGCTTGATCGTCGATGTCGTCGAATGCAACTGCCCGAATGTAATAACGTCTCTAATTTTTAGAACCGACTCATTAGGAAAGGCCAAGTGCATTGTTGTATTCTCATTGCATTATAAATTTTTATGACAGTATATAAATAGTTTTAAAATGATATGATACATATACAATATAATACTCAGTACATAATACGTACACATAATATTATGTATGTATATATGCACAAACATACATACACACATGTATACATACATACATACATACATACATATATACATACATACATACAAATAATTTGTAATTAAACATACATACAAATAGTTTGCAATTAAACAATCAAACGCTATCGTCGATGACGGCCGTCGACACTTTGACTCCGTACTGACAATCATGGAGGCTGCGACAACTTGCGTCTGTGACATTCGCAGGTACATCAACGGCACGAGACTGGACGACCGCATCATCAGGACCGACTGGGACGCGGGTTTCATGGAGGGGAGGCAGTACGGGAGGGGAAAGGGAGGAGGGCAGGTTCGTTGTTATTTCATTATTGTTGCTATTAATTTTTTATTGTTTGTTTAGATTTTTTTATTTCAATATTTTCATGTATATTTGTTTATTGTTGACTTTTGACGTTTGTTTAGATTTTCAATTTATCGTGTCATGCCATTAGTTTAAAGTTTATCTTCTTTCCTCCGGTGTTATAATGTAATCCTTTCATTGCGACCTCCACAATGACATTTACATCGCATTACTCTCCGTCATCGGGAGCATTCTTCGTGACTTCTCGAGGTCAAGTGCGCTTCTTTCTTTCCAGGTGAGGGACGAATACAGGACGGATTACGACATCGGTCGAGGTGGATATGGAAAACTCATCCAGCAAAAACTTCCGAACAAGCCCGTCGTCGACATGCCCTAGCTTGAAATTACCTCGTTCCCGTCGCCGCTGACGCTGACGTCGTCGTCATCTTTGCCGGCGATATCGTCCTCGTCGTCGTTGCTTTAATAATAATCGTCATTATTTCTATAATTGTGATCAAAGTACACTTTTACCATTTCGTCCCTCGTTACTCAGATTATCATCAAAATCATCGTCGATGTCGTCGTTCGACGTTCTCGACGGCTGTCGTCGTTCGACGTTCTCGACGGCTGTCGTCGACAATTCGCATTCGAACGTCCGTGTTTCGGTCGTGTTTATTTTTGTTTATTTGTTCGTATGTGTGTGTTGTTGATGGTTTGTTTTTACACGTCATTAATAGGCATGCTGAATGGAGTTGGAACAAGTCCTGAACTTGATTCCATTCGTGATTAATTTATAACCTGTGGAATTAATATTAAGTATTCCAACAGTCTTGATTTTATATAAAACTGATCCGCTAAAAGGAACGGATCTTGAGATACGGGTTCGAGTTGTTTTTTTTGCACTTGTACTGCTTGAGGTCTCTCATCGAGGAATATCGTAAATATAGCGGCATTTGCGTGCCAAAGTATTGCTTCTGATTCGACGGATGGAGCTTATTGTTTTAGTGTAGGTTAACTGGACAGTTTCTTGGGCAGTGATCGTGGCTGGATCTGGATTTTGTGAGCTAAGGAGGTTTTGAAGATTTAGCGGGCCAATAAACAGAATAGCAGTCGAAAATCAATAAATTTCGAAGTTCAACTTAATTTATCTAGCGCAGAAAGCTGTTCACTTTATCAGTTGAATTACCTCACTCGAGACAATAATCTCGAGAACTCTGTCCATCGCTCATTGTGTCGCGACCTGATTGGACCACGTTGGTGGCGGATTACGATTAATATTTGCAGCTCCGAGTGAGTTTTGAGTTCCTTCGCAAATAAGCACTCTCGGTTCTCGTTGAAAAACAGAAAATGATCGTTTTGCACGTCGCCTTGGGCTTCATTTTTGCTTTGTCGTCTGCTCAGGCCAGTGAGGTGAATGGGGCCGTGTCACTCAATTCTGGGACTTTCGACAAGGTAAAAACATGGCCGATCAATTCACAAACGAACGCATGGAATGTACTTCTGTTCTTTCCGATTTTCCAATAAACGGGGAATCTAGATTTGGTTGGACGATTTGGACGACAAAAAAAAATATTGTGATGCTGAGGCATCAATGCTTACATGGTGTTTTGAAAACCGATTCGTGATTTATCCGACCTGTCAAAATATGTCATTTAGCATTTAACATAATGTTATTTGACATTAAAACCGTAAGTTTTATTAGCCATGCATTGTGAATGGCAGCTATTGTCTTGTCAATTCGGTTAATGGAGATTATTTTTGTGTTGAGATGTTAACAACATGAAGAGAGGATTTTTATGGGTCGTCCTAAGGCATATTTTGATTATTCTGTTCTCATGAGGTTGGGATGAGTTTTTTGCCTTTTGGAAATGTTTTGGTTGAATGAATTCTAAAGCTTGAAAGACTAAATTGATGGAAAAACAAAACAAAGCTATGTTTTAAACTATGTTTGCCAGTAGTATACTCATTGTGTTTAGTCATCAAGTGACATGACCATTTCTGACGATTCAGTCAGCTCGCATTTTGACATCGCTCGTGACGTTAACTAACATTGCACCGTCCGAAAGTTCTGACAGAGAAGTTCGTCGAGCTGACTGGCTTCGTCTTCTAATTTCCAGGTGCTCGGAAAGTTCCAGGCGGTCCTGGTGAAGTTCGACACGTCCTATCCGTACGGGGAGAAGCAGGACGAGTTCAAGAAGGTTGCCGAGATGTCCGTCGGTCAGCCCGAGCTCCTGGTCGCGGAGGTGAACGTAAAAGGTGTGAGGACCCCCTTTGCATTATTTCGTCCTCTTGACGTCGTTTAATGTTGCTGACGTCGTCTGCTCGTCGCCGAGAAACTGAAACCAGACTTTGTTTGTCCCCTTTTCCTCAGACTATGGCGACAAGGAGAACGACGACCTCAAGGAAAGGTTCGGCATAAAGAAGGACGACTACCCCGAGTACCGGCTGTTCGTCGGGGGCAAGGGAGAGCCCGAGGTCTACCTCGGGGACGAGGGAAAGTCCGAGGACATCGTCAAGTTCGTCGCGGAGAAGACCGGTGGGTCTCGTGCAGCGGTGTCGATGTTTTTGTGGCCCTATTGTGGACGTGGATGTCAATTTTCTAATCACTAAATAATATTTAGTGATTAATTATTAATAATATCTGCTAGTTATTAATTACCAATGATATATAATAATATTACTAATTATTAATAACGCTTATTAATTAATTACCAATAACATTTACCAATTATTAATTACAGTCGTAACGACATTCGTAATGGTAATTCGTCGGTCCTCTAGAGGTCGTTCGCGTCGACCTCTACCTGGGCGTCGCGTGACTTGACGAACCGATCGCACCTGGCGATCGTTCGACATGTCGTCCATTCGCTACTGGCAAATGCTTCGTCGTGACGTTCAGGGGTCAATCTCGTGACGTTCGACACGCTCGTGCAGGTCGTCGACGTTTGTAAACGACGACTTTCTTTCGTTCATCCAGGTCTGTGGATCGGACTGCCGGGGTCTCTGAAGGAGTTCGACGACCTCGTCAAGAGGTTCTACTCCGAGCCCAAAGAAAACCACCAAGAAATTATCAGGTGACTAGGATGATGATGATGGTGATGATGATGATGACGACGATGATGATGACGACGATGATGATGACGACGATGATGATGGTGATGATGATGATGGTGATGATGACGATGAAAGTGATGATGATGATGACGATGACTATGATGATGATGATGATGACTGCTGGATGTTTGGATGATTGTTGTGCTAATTATGAGAATGGATAAGCAGAGGAATTGGCTGTGCCCGCTGGCAGATTATTTTGACTCGGCCTGCCCCGACCAAAATGACGCAATCATCGCCGCTCGCGACGGCCGCGACTTTGTCGACGACGTCAAGACGGTGCCGTCGCGAGCATTAGCAGCAAATTCAAATTTGTTCAAATTGTTTCCAAAGGCTGGCAGAGGCCGAGCTGGCGAAGAAGACCTCGGAGAAGGAGAGGGACCGAGCGGACGCGTACGTGAAGATACTGAAGAAGGCTTTCCAGGAGGGACTCGACTTTGTCGCCAAGGAGACGACCAGGGTCGAGAAACTTCTTCGGGGGAAGCTGAGCGACAAGAAGAAGTCCCAGCTGAAGATGAAGT
>MPNW01000802.1:13789-122938 GCA_011800805.1 Hirudo medicinalis | reverse complement strand
TTGTTATTATTATTCCATTATTGGGGATCGAAAAGGTCAAGCACGATTTCTTAGTAATTTATCGATGATAACGATGATAACGATAATAACGATGACGGTGGTGATGATGATGATGATGATGATGATGATGACGATGATGATGATGATGATGATGATGATGATGATGATGGTGTTTTATCAATGCTCACTTGACTGGTAGAGTGATTGATCTTGTTGAATTGCTTTAAGGTAGGGAATACTTGCTTGCGAGAGCAATCTTAATTGTTTTCTCAATTTTCATTTTATGGAAAAATGGAGAACGCCAAATAAATTTTGAATTGACTTATTACTTCTAAAGTACTGACATAGTTTTATAAAATCTCAATAATATAATATATTTATTATTTTAAATAGATTAAAATTTTAATTAGAGTGTTGTTGTTTTTTTAATGTCACAAAAAATAATTTCGAATCTAAGCTCACAGTTTATATTCGTTAAATAATTTTAAACATTTTTTATGGTTTAAACTTTAATAATAAATAATAACTTAAATGACCAGATGTTAATTTGTTCAAAATGTTTTATGAAAATCTATCCTTGGTTGCAAACATGGGTGCATTTAATGTTTGCCAACAATTAAATTTATTGCAGCTTAGAATATTATCATCAGAAAAACTAATTTTTTAATGGTAACTTCATTTAAAAAATCTTTTGCGCACAGCTCAATGGTTGTCTTTCCCTCTTTTTACAAATCCTCATCTTGCTGATCAATAACACAATCAGAAAATTATTTTCTCGAACCTTTAAACTAACTGTCATCATGACTCTTAACCTATACGAAATACTAATTACAATTTAGCTACAAATATCAATGTAATATATTTTTTTTTTTGAGTTCTCATGGGTTGAGATTTTATTTTCATTCGAAAGGCGAATTAAACAATGAATATGTCAAAGAACAAGTGATGCAAAGTCATAAATTTGATACTACCGTAAATATGTCAACTAAAAATAGACACTACAAAGTTGTGGTACTACTTGAAACATTCAAACTTTGTTTCCTCACGTTCTTCGTTAACTTCGTCTTTGGCAAACCAAAGTTCTGTACTTAAAGAGCAGTATTACCGCAGTAAGAATGATAATCAATCCTGCAGCAGATCCAATTACTCCTCCAATTATTGCCCCTGTGTTTGTTGATCCTAGGGAGACAATGTAATATTTATCCATCTATCTTAATATCCTTGATATCTGTCTTAAAATGCATACATACACATCTGTCTTAAAATGTATACATATAATCTATCTTAGTGTGCATACACACATATCTATCTTAATAGATGCCAATGCCACACAATAGGTGTGCCACATATTACAAACACCTATTATGAGATATGAAATTGAGATTCAAACCTTTATTTGGCTGATTTGCTAAACTCAGACATGGTGACCAAGATGATGACCTGCTGAAGCCCTCGTTACATTGACAAGACATTGCATTTGAAGCCTTAGCACAAGTCTCATTTTCATTACAGTCGCTATTTTTTGTGCAAACTGTAATTAATAAAGCACTTTACATGTTATGTTAATGTTGTGTTAATGTTATGTTAATGACTTTAGTTATAAATGCACCTCTGATGTCACAAAAGTCTCCAGTGAATTCTTTTGGACAACCATCTCCACAGCGTCCTTCCGTGGAGGAACATCTTCCATTGTTGGAGCAGTTGCATTTCAATGTGCAGTCGTATCCGTAAGAGCCTTTTGGACAAACTGAAGGAGAGTTTTTAATATATTTTTTATAATTGAAAATAATCATTCACAATCAAACTCTAGTTGAATAGCGAAACAATACAGATAAACAAATAAATTTATATTTAAATATATTTAGTATATACTATAAAACATTTTAGAAAAGTGAATGCGATCAAAACAATAGATGCGCTCTGACAACTACCGAATAAATGGTAATCGAGCATTTATTTGGTTATCACAGCATCCCCAAAATTGTTCAACAACCTGAGTAAAAAGTTACTTCGTGACCATTCTGAATTTTATTTTCAGATTCTCCACACCTAATCGGCACTGTCCAGTTCAATGAGTCTGTGCATATGCACTCATTTGGAGACTTTCACAGTCAAATAAAAACAAATAAAAAAAAATTATAATGAGAATTAAATTTACTTTATAAATTAAATTTACCTTGTATGTCGCAAATGTAAAACCGTAGCCAGAACAAGTTGTTATACAAGAACTGGCTCCTGCTCGGGGGAATTCATGCCTTGAAGTTTCATTCAACTGAAAGCATCCGATTATTTGGCTGCTGTATTTTCCTGAAATAAAATTTAATTAAGGAAAATGTGATGATTTATGAAAAACAATCCTTCATATAGCCGTACTTATATCGCAATGTTCTCCTTCCCAATTGGCATCACAACCATTCGGACAAATTCCTTGCTGATCACATTTCACTCCTTTGTCACAATTGCAATATTTGTCACATTTATATCCGTAATAATTTCCTTGGCAGGTATTACCTGCTGAATGTTGTTGTCTAATTGTTATCAAAATATAGTAAAGCAATTACATTGTCTTCCAAACAACCTTGGCTCGTCTTATTCAACTTGGTTCCATAAACTTGGATTTCACAGATTGTCAAATATCCATATTGTGTAGTTGGTTGTTGAACAACAACATAACGTCCAGGTGGAGTGTTTGGATGGCATGAAATTGACATGTTTTGAGTTGGATCAGCCGTAAAAGGGGATTGTCTGCACAGTGGATACACTGGATACTCAATCTTTCCACTGATGTTTGAATTTGAGATTCCAATATATACGTAGTCCATTCTCTTAGCTTCTAATGTTCCAACTAAATAAAATAATGTCAATGGTACATCAAGCTCCCGATTTGTGTCAAATGTAGGCTTTTAACCTGGAGAATCCCTGGGCGTTAATATGACTTCCGATACATAATATTCATCCAACAAGTCCACTGTCAACCAACTTAAAGTGTTTGGATCACTATCCCCGTGTGCACAATCGCTCCCCACTTGAGTGTAACTTCCGTCCACTGATTTAGATGCATCACCGCCCGAAAGTGTGGAACTCTGGTAGGCTGGCTTCTGAAAAGCAATGTTTTCTCTATTCTCCATTGTTTGTACATTACAAAGGTAACATGTAAGAATTATTAATTCCAGCAGGAGAAGTCTGTTTGTTGTCTGCATTGCTTGCTATGATTATCTGCGGAAAAGCTATTGTCGCTTCAGAAATATATTTTTAGAAATATATTTAACTTAAAATGAATATATGTCAATGAAAAAAGTTCTGAAAGTTTTGGGGCTTTTATTCTGCTATTTTTTTATCGTAAAGGTTCAGCACTATGCGATTATCGATATTTCACTTAAAAATATAATCCCAGTCCAACGATTCTCATTTATCTTCAAATCACAGAAGTGTAAAGTCATAAAAAAAATTTATAATTTTTCAACTGGTTAGGGCGCTTTAGCATTCAATATTTTTACTTTTATTAAATTCTTTTTATATTTTGTTGTTGAAGTCTTTTCATGACCAAGTCTCACTTGCCATTTCATGTGTATCGGCCATGCTGTTAAAAAACTAACTAAAATTTGTTAGTTCATCAATTTATTTTCAACTTTGTTTTAGTGATAACTAAGCGGTGGATATTCTAAAAGCAAGGTGTCTTCTACTGACAGTTAGAGGAATAATAGTTGAGAATTGTTGTAATTTTATTGGTAATTAAATGTAATGTTCACTTTATACGGAAGAAATGGCATCATTGGGTTAATATTCTTGGACCTATGCATTCTTGGAACTACGATGTTGAATCAATTCACGAAACAGAAAAATTGTTATTTTTATGGGAGGGGACATAATCTCCCACAATTTGCATCTGCTTGGTCGTAATCTATAGATTCAAATTTATAACTTCGAGTAATGTGGGTGCATAATTATTTATTTGGTGCCAACTTATCGGACTAAAATCAGCTTTTTTTTTTTTAGTTTCCATTTTAAATCCTCCCTCTATTTTTTTTTTTTTCAATATCTCCATTTTGTTGCGAAATTAACAGTTTCTAAATTGAAAATTAAACAAATGAATAACTTTAACTGTTACACGTGATCTTTGCTTAATTGTATGTTTGTTTTGTTTTGCTTTGTTTTGCTTTGTTTTATTTTGTTTTGTTTTTGTTAAACCCAAGTTTCAAAGCTTTAAGGTTTTATAGTTATTATTTTACAATATCCTATCTTAATTACATCGCAATTTTGATTTGAAAAAGTGTTCAAAGTGTTCAAAAGTGTTGCATGTGAAAAATTAGATTTACTAACTACAATATTGCTTCTGTAATATTCAACACGTTCAATAACTTTGGCGCTCACGGTATTTGGGATACCAAAATCACGAATTAATAATTGAATTTTCAATTTTGAACTAATGACTTTTAGTGATAGGAACTCTTGCAGGTGGTACATGGTATCTTCCTAGCAGAACCGCGAAACCAAGCGAAAACCTTAACCACCCGGTCCAGGCGTCCAGGTAGAAGGGATTGTTTGGACGAGAATTAGCAGTGTAGTCCTTATTTCTGCACCTAATGCTAACTTTCCGAATTGGAACTTGAAAATAACGAAGCATCGCGAAGTCGTACAATCGACTTCTAAATATTGTCTATTAATGTGAATATAAAAATAATTGCATTTTTTAATAAATTTGCATGTCACAACAACGTATTCTTAAAGCTTTTAAGAAAATAAAATATTTTTTAAATTGTATTTTAAATTTAAACTTCATATACTTGGCTTTCCTTTATCCAGTGCATTTTGGATTTTTAAATTTTCATTTGAATCTTTTTTTTTAGTAATTATTAATAATTATTAATCGTAATAAACTCATATCAACTAATTCCAAAGAAATAATAAGCAGTCCTCAACTATCGTGAATTATAGCTTCGATAAATCGCCCAAAAATTGCAGGTGGTGAGAGTCTGATGACGTTCAGTGTTTCCTTGATTAACGAGTTTTGCGAGTACTCCCTCAGATTGATTTTGCAATTGGAGGTAATGATCAGACCATTCGTTTTGATTATTATTATTATTTTGATTATTATTTTTTTTATTATTATCATTATTAGGTTTTTATCTATTATTATTATTATTATTATTAGTTTTTTTTTTATATATTATTATTATTATTATTATTGTTATTAATTTTTTATATATTTTTATTCGATTTTGATATATTTTAGAACTCAGGTATTCATTCAGATAATCTCGGTTAAATGTCGATCAGAAAAGTTCAAAGGATGCACTGGACACTCAACCTTTCCACTGATGTTAGGTGAATTTGAGATTCCAAAGTACACATAGTCCAATCTCTCAAGTGAATATCCCACTAAAAAAATTATTGCTTGTGAATTTATTACTGGTGTAAATTAAATAACAAAACAGTAACTGCACTTGGATCTCTTCTCGGAGTCAAGATCAATTCTATTACGTAATATTAATCCAACAAGTCCACTATTAACCAAATTAATAATAATAATGTTAATAATAATAATAATAATAATAACATTAATAGTAATAAGTGAATTTGTATAGCGCCATAGGCGTAAGCATCAGGGGAGCTTACACCATTTATATAGCGCCGTCTCCCAGAGGCGCTTTGTGATGGTGCAAGCTGGGTTGCGAACACGACACGAACACACACAACGACCGTTGCTTTTACCGTCGCTCGCAGGGACTCGAACCCTCTGAGCCAACTTGCAGCCCAACACTAAAACATTTCGTTCTTTATCTCCATGAGCACAGAAGTGCGAAAGTTGGTCGTAATTTCGGTCCGGAGAATTATTTGCTAGTTCTTGTGAATACCAAATTGAACTTTGAGTAGCTGGTTTGTGAAAGGCAATGTTTTCAATATAGTCCAGCGGATGTATGTCGCAAACGAAACAAAAAATTATTATTAATTCTAATGAAAGACATTTACATTTGTGTTTCATTTTGCTAGCACAGTTACAATTTGCCCAGTTTGTGCACTTTCAAGTTAGCGTCTGACCAATCCAGTGGATTCTAGGGCAAGGGGATGGTAAGCATGATGCCGCTCGATCTTACATTGTGACCACGGAGATGGAAAGCTCAGGAGAAATCTATCCTTATAGATTACCAGACCAAGTCAGGAAGGCTCTCCAAACCTATATTCCTTTTTGCAGACATCTGATCTTGAAAGGGGGAAGTGCACATAAGTGCATATGCACGTAAGACCGCCGCATACTCCGCTAGGTAAAGCGGAGTCAGTGGTCACCTTAATTCCGTTTTCGTTCTTCCGTAGGTATTCCTTTTCGTAGGTTCCTTGCGGTGTAAATAAAGTCTATTCGTAAATCTTCTAGTCTCTCAATCGATGCGATCGTAACAAATGTAATTTTAAAATTTAAGTTTTATGAAAGATAGAAAACCTCAGAAAAACGACATAATTCTCGCTGCATAACAATAGAACAACAATTGTCATATTTATTGTGTTTTCAAAAGTTATTGCAATCATTTTCAACAATTCGAACATAATTTATCTACAACAACTTAATAACTGACTCTTGGCATCAATCTTCTATTGCAGCCCAATTTGCATGCCACGACAACAATTGTCTAAAAGTTGTATTTATTAGTTCCAAACAACGTATTTTTGCAGGAAGCTGAATGATCCAATTGTAAACGCCATTGTTTTAGGTGATAATTTATGTTAAAAATATATACCGTTAAGAATGTTGTTGATATATGTTTATCGCACATCTAGCGAATGTAGGTGAATGGACGAATGACATTTCCTAAGTAAATTAGGGTTTAATATGTAAGCTCATGTCTCAATGTTTCAACATTACTTTGCATTAAAACATCTGTAATACATTTCACCCACCAAGTGATTTATTCCATAGAAAACATTAACTTGCATTCAATTTGATTTAAACGAATTGTTTCCTGTAACACAAAGAATAGATCATCAGGATTATTCGTTAGGTGGCCTTGCTTATCGCGAATTTATGGCTATCAGGAAGAACTACAATGAATCAATTTAAGCTTTCAATTTACGAAATGTAAATACAGCAAAAATGAAAGTGAAGTTTCTCATTTGAATACAACAGACTCTCTTAAAACCATCTTTAAAGAAATATGCAAATTAATATTAAATATGCAAATTCATAGCAAATATGCAAATTGTTCAACGTACAGATCAGTTTAACAACTAAATATCATTTATATATATCCTATATGTTTTTTTTTCATCTTCAGACTTGCAACAAATACAACCTGTGTTGAAACAAACATGATCGAAACAGCTTCTGATCATCATAGGTCTACATTCAGACGTATTTTTCCTGAGTGTTTAATTAATTTTTCTTCTAAAATAAACGTTCTTATCGCGGGATTAAGAGCAAATAAAACAAACAAAAAACCATTGAAAAAATAAAGCCCTTTTGCTAGGACATACAGAATGATTTTGTTCCTATCTCATCCGACTGGTGCGATTCGGATAGCAGAACAAAAGTTGTTTCAGCAGCTTTGGGATCATCAATTTTCAGGAAACGTTGACCTAGCAAAGGACTTCCCTAGGTTGTAGACATCTAAAACTCATAGATGATGCCTTTGACCTACCGCTTTCTTTCCTCCGACAAATCCATTAACCCGAGCAAGAATTTAGTTGTCATTTTTGACATCGTTTTGAAGTCGTTCGTATCAGAACCAACTCGCTCTTTATTGTCAACAACTGAGAAACGTTCACCCAGATGTCAGAAGTGTCAGAGCAATGTCCTAATCATCTAGCTACACAACGGACGTCAATAAACAATTGTTTTTTTGTCATCGAAGTTATGCGTTCTTTATTTGTAATATTTACAATATGCTGTCCATACATCAACTTGCTAACCTTTGGATTTCTCCGTCAACATTCTTTTAAGTAGTATTTTACAGATGTCATCAGCATAACTTGATGAATAGGACAATCTTTTAAGAATGATCTAACAACTTTTATACAGACCATTTGAATGCACCAAGTTCCATGCATCAGTACAAGGTGCGTCTAAATATTGGATCTTGTTATTAGAATTCAGACAAATCGTAAATGTTGCACAATTAAATGAGAAATTCAAGAAATCGAAAAAAAAAGGAAAATCGCAAAGTTCATGCGTTGTTGCAGTTTCTGGATGCAAATGGAAGAGTCAGTTATATTTTAAATGAAAGAATAATTATCTTACCTCCAGTAAAACAAACTACATTAATATCAAATAATTTTTGAAATGTGGTTCTCCTCTATTAATTGGAGGAGGATTTATTGTTAATTAATATTAAATGCTACAATTTTACAATTACAAAATAAAAATTGAGTCTCTATAAGGTTCTTTTTAAATTTTAGAAATAGTTTTTTTTTTTAGATCAAAACGAAGAAAATGTCAGAATCCTTGGTCATGTCAGGTCACGCCCTGGGGCACAGGATGATCTTTCATCTCGTGGAATGATAAGGCATCAAAGGTCCATGACAAAGCGCCCGGGAACTGCCATATGGTTGAGGATTCTGATAAGGATGAATGGCTTACTTGTCTGGAAACGCAAATGAATTGTCTTGTTATTTTCAATATTTATTTTTTTATTTATTTATATATAATTTCTTGTTATTTTGTCAATAAACAGTACAATTATTTTCCACTAAAGTGGATGTGCACGTTCCATTTAATTTTCGTCCTGTAGCAATGTGGTTGTGAATTAATACATTTATAAATCACAAATTGAACAAAATATATTACAAGTATTATTAAAATGTATGATACATATTCTGCCATTAAGTTGACAACAACAACAACAACATCATCGTCATCATCTTCATCATCATCAACAACAACACGTTTCACAACAAATAAACACGTTTTGTTCCACATGCGAACAGCCGTCAACTCGAATTAGAGCGTGTTATACAAAGGTACCACTGTCAGTGTTTGTGCTCGTATATGACTGGAATTAATTTATAATTCATAAGATATCGTCTGTGGAGCTGTAAGTCTGTGGCTCATTCATATGCAAATTGGACTCTCTCCTTGCTTTAGAGATTATGAGAAAAAATGTTGTTGCTTTTCTGCCATCCTCAAAAGAAGGACGTGTAAATTAGTTTTCGTGAATTACAAAATTAAATTGTAACACAATTACAATTACATTACAATTCACACTACGCACAGACACACAGACACGTGGCCTTTATAGTAATAGCCAGAGGTTCACTGTAAGCCATTTGAGCTACTGGCTGTTTGTATTGGGCCCAAGTCTCTGGCATGCACTTGAGCGTGCATTATTTTCCTCTATATTCATTTTGGGAACAGATTCATAGGAATTTCATTAATTAAAGACAATATTTAAAAAAAAAAGAAGACTGAAGTACATTTGCAGTCATAAATTGTAATATCGTTCGATACTCTTTTAAAATAAAGAATTAAGTTACAGACATTAAGTTCGAGTAGGTTGGCTATCGCCCAAGGAAATTCTCTCTTTTGACAAACACTGCTCCCAGGCTGGTGAGTATCGTAATGTTGTTTGGCGATAATACATTCATTACTCTTGTTGACACAGTTTTTGCATAATGGAGCACCTTGTTTTCAAGTATTTGCTATGATTTGAGGTTTATTTGTCGTGATTTCGTTTGTTTTTATTTGATTGATTCAAATTTATTTGAAAATAGAGCCCGTGTAGGCTCCAATCCGTTTTCACCTGGTAATTGCATCCTGCTATAAATGATCGATGGCAACACCATTAATGTGTGCAATTACTGTAACTGCTTAACCCTCATGATTATTACTAATTAAGCATTGACAGTAACAATAACCTAAAAGAAGTTATTCGTTAGTCGGTCACTGTTTATGATTAACTCAAATTTCTTGACTAACAAATGAATGCATTTTGTGCATTCAGAGATTATTTTTAATGAATTAAGAAACAAATTGTTGCCACAAAAAATGAAAATTACAAACATTAATTATCTTCCTTGAAAGGAATTGTTAATAAAAGCAACATCGAGACATCCTCACACATTCACTAACCTGGTGAAACAGTCAGTTATACTTAATGAAAGTGAATGGAATCTTGTCGTCCATTTATGCCTCTGAAATTTATCATATTCTCTGAATAAAGTTGACAGAAATGAACCAATTTGGAGGATAATTTGGACTCAGGATTCAATGAAAACCATGAATAGGAGATGTGTCAGTTGGAATGTGTGGACATTATGACGTTGAACTTAATAGCATCATTGCATTATAATTTAAACGACCAACATGATTTCACATGTGGTTATCAACTTTCGTGTAATGTCAAATTTGGAGTGATACATTCATGACATCTGTTGCATTCAGAATCCACTGCAATGGCTCTCAATGACAATTTGTCTCATTAATGTGTTGCACTTGTTAAAATATTGTTTGCAAGAACATTAGTCTCATAACAAGTGTAAGTTGTAAGTTTGTTGCTTCATTTCAAAGTCAACTTTGCAAACTCCAAGAATCCTGACAATGGCTGTTCTACCCGAGCTAGTGAATGGTTCTCTTCAGAAATTGAGTATTTTTAGGCACTTTATTCGGTTACACAATGGAATCAATTTAATAGAAAAAAAAATGCTGGTTACAAATTGGAATTTACAGCCTTTTCCATTACAATTAACTTAAATTAATTAGCACTTAATTGTGCTTGGTCATTTTCATTGGCTTTTGGTGGGTTTTTATGGGGTCGCTATTTATAGACTCCCATGACTCATAACCAAAGTCTGGAATGAGCTTCGAAACGAAGACAATATTTATCACAGCTAGTCTACGAAGCGATCGTGGATGCCCAAATGTGAATTCTTACCGAGTTATTTGCCATTCATACATCCATCGAAATGAGCAATTGCAAGTTAAGCTCTCGTGCACAGTCAGAATTTGAGATGAGACTATTTTTAGGAGAGCCAGGCTGAAAGTTTGATGAGGGCCCAATAATTGCCTCTGTTACATTATAGCCAGCATTGACGTCAATGTGAGCCGTGTCTCTTTGTCTCCCATTGTCTGTCCGTGCCGTCGTAGTCCTAAGTGTCTGTGCTCGAGCGCCTCTTTGGTTGAGAACGCTCGCATGCCAAACAATCATGTGATTGAATCTTGTATATACGATTTTGAAATAGCATTGTTTAGACTTCTCCTTGTCTTGTGTTGAGCGGAGGAAGCTGTAACAGGTTGGTGGTTGTTGGATGCGCTGACATTGTGCTTGGTATTCTTTATTTATTTATTTTTTGTCTGGATGCAATTTTGAAAGCCTGTTGCTGCGCGTGCATCTCGTGATGGCGTGCGATTTTCGTTGTTGAATGTCGATCGAAAAGTGGTCGATCTTGTAGGAATTTGAATGCTTTTAATTTTGAGCGATTTTCAGGAGACTCGATGTAACCGGTTGTAAAACTGTCTTTAGCACTCTAAAATGGCTTCATTGCACTACTGCTTGTAGAGATTGTGCTGCTCGTACTTAGCTAAACATTCATTTACGAACGTGTTTTACAACGCTTGATCGGTCAGTCTAAAGTTTAAACCAACACGTGATATATTTAAGATTATGTAGATCTATTGTATAACCCTAACTATTAATTCCTTAGAAAGTATTCTAAATACTAATTTAAAAAAATGAAAATAATCGCGGGAATAACTAAATAAGTGACAATATTATAAATATTAATAATAAAATAATAATAATTAAGTACAGCGATAAATAATTAGTACACTTCCTTCCTATGAAGTCGACCGTCCGTAGACCCTAGTATCCTGTGGCACGCAAAGGCAGTCCCTCAAGATATTTGATTAGGCCATCGATTGTAGAGAAGTCTTCCTCTTTGAACACTTCCAGATAATATCGCACCTGTGCTGGACTTGCTGCGCCAATGACATTCCAGTAGAGATGGACTTAAGAACTTTTGGATTGCAAGAGATAATTGATGGGGGTTTCTAGTGGCGTAATGGAGGAGCTTGGTGGGCCAAAACAGAGGTTGCTGTGAAATAGTGCGCTTGTGTTTGTATTTCTGATTCAGTGAGTTGAAGGAAATTAGAGATAAAATTAGGGCTTGGGTGTCAGATTAGGTAGTGCAGCTGTGACTGATATGTTAGATTTTCAACTTTGAATAAGTGGCAATCTTTATGAATTGTGTGTAGCGATATTACGTTGGTTGGCTTTGAAGTGTAACGTGATGTATTCAAATTGAAGTAATAGTCATATGAAAAGTTAACAAATCTGGTTTTTAAACAAGAAATTCTTTAAAAAGTTGTAATTCTTTCTGCTAAGTCAGCGTTTTGACTAATGTTTTACGATTTACATTCGTAACAGGGCAAGCATTAAAAGATATTTGAAATTGTTTCGCTCTAAAGATGTCACTTTTAGTCCAACTTAAGGCCCGGCTTTAGTTGTGTGGGACTTTGAACTTTTCATCTCTTGACCTTTGGGCTGGGTTATACTTGCCAAGAACTTCTAAATTGGGCTAAGATCTACGAAGGCCTTTGTACTTATCTTTGCTTTCTCTTTTCTGGTTAGAAAATGAAAGTAGTTGTAAATAATTGGTTAACCAATTAGAGGATAAAAGTCTTAGTAGTTAGTTTTATAATTTATTAGTCGATAATAAATTGTACATTCATTAATAATTCTGGTCGAGATTCTCAGGCAGACATGTCCTGTTTGTAAATGGTTGAAAGTTGCTTAATTTGTAGCACGCTAAAACAATTCCTGCTATTTAGAAGTCCTAGATCAGAGAAGCTGTGATAAGAAGAACAATTTCAGAATGTCACGTATAATGTTCCTGAGTACACTTTTATCAATTATCTGAATGTCACCGACGTTCACTGCAGTCAAGAAAGACTATTGTCAATTTCTTCATTCGGCATGCTTCCACATATTTTCAAAGATTAATCACATTCTGTTATAATTTATCTCGATAAATGAAAAAATGATAATTATGTAAAGTGGAATCATAACTCGTTTTAAAAAAATAATGGCCAATTCTCGAGCACCCAACTTAAACGCACATGGTCAGAAGTATCGACGATAAGATGGAGAAAGTTTTTCTCACAGCGTCGAATCCTTTTCTGATAAATTTGCACCGACAACCAGAAAAGTTATCTTCTCGGATATTTCCTGATCAATGGAAAGAGATTTTCCTGTTCATCACATCGACTTACTTTGTTGTCACACGAAGCATCTGCTAATTAGAAAGACGAGGATATCGACGAACTTATCTCGTTAGTCGGAAGAAATGGGTCGCTGTTAAGATGTGATAATGTAATCCTGACGAAGCTCAAGTAAAACAAAGTCATAATTTTCAATTACTCTTGTTTTCCCGATTCCAGGATATTCGATTTGTTTTTCAATCGATTTGAGATTGTTTTAGATTGACGATGCGAGCAGAAAGTTTGTTTGGGCGAAATTCTAGTAGGTGGAACTTGAAATGGCTGGGATTTATTTCGAATTTTGAAGACGCATTTCCAGCGACATCAATTCATCATGCGTTTATTTTGAAATGCATGGAGAAATGCATCTCCCGAGCATAGGAATTGAATACTTGAACCTGATCCTTTCTACGTCCTCAGAGATAGCTCCTATGTTTTGAGGCAATCGATCATTTCTGGACAGATCTTTAAAGTTATGAGACTTTCTTTTGATTAGACTTTCAGATATTTTATCCGCTTCGCATTTACATCTCCTGCTCATCTACCGTTTGCTCCGTCCTCTATTTCTCTGCACTGACTTTGATTTCAAAGATACAAGTTGAGAGTATTCATTCGCACTTGTTAAGTAAGTTGAGTCTGGGAAGGATAATATTCGCGAATATTCGCTATGAGAGTGATGTAAAGAGATGATGTAATCGTGTTAGTCCATCACCATCAGGTCGTACCACTGCATCAGAATCGCTTCTGCTGCAGGAACTGCTAAGCTACTCTCGCTAGTCGAACGAAGGGAGCCTTCCACACTTACAGGTGTGAATATCTTCCACAGAGAGTTACAAGGCAGGGGTAGATTTTTAAGCATCCATTTTTTGCTATCCTTGCAATCTGATGATGATGATGATGAAGATGCTTGTGATGGTGATGATTAAGATGATGTGGAAGATGCTGGTGATGGTGATGGTGATGTGGAAGATGCTGGTGATGGTGATGATGATGGAGATGCGGGGAATGTCGGAGGGATCCTTCCATCCCATCCGTCGGTTTCCAGCGCGCTACAACTTGTGCATCAATTCGTTTTCTGTTTGTTTTCGACTCGCCGACACCTGTCGACATGAGCACTACAGGTTTACATGCTTGCAACGTGCAAAAGTGATGGTGCTGCCTAAAAAAAAAAAACAAAAAAAAAACAAGGATGCCGATCATTTTTTAACGATATAGCCATCGTACTATGGATTAGAAAAAATATAACAATAGATTTAAAATACAACACTTAAAAACAACAATATTCGAAATTTTTATAAACGATTATCATAGTACAATTGATCTAGTTAGTTACTCATCAGTTATGGCCATTCATTGGTCAAATCCAGTCTTGAATACTTGCTAGTTCCACAAGTAGACGAACAAACTAATGAGAAACATGCACATCACCTGCTTGGCAGCACGACACGCGTATGAGAGAAGGTCTGTTTATTCGTTAGAGATCGAATGATGACGACTGACGATGATGATGGTGATGATGACGACGATCGCTATGATGATGATGACGACGATCGTGATGATGATGGTGATGATGATGATGATGATGATGATGATGATGATGGTGATGATGATGATGATGAGAATGGACGCTGAGAGCATTCACAGGCAGGCCACTCCAACCCAGACTTCTTGATTCTTTTAATCTCTCGTTGTTTGTCTGGAGGCAAACATACTACCTTTGGCTTCGTATCTCTGTCTGATATCTGCCGATATCATCGCCACCAACGTTATCACGGTCATCAATCACCATCTTCTTCTCCGTCGCCATCATCATCATCATCATCATCCTCACCACCATCATCATCATCATTATCGTCGTCGTCGATGATACTGGATTGTTAGGACATCGAGAGAAATCTAAAATTAGCAGACGTCCAAGATTTCGTAACATACGTTGTTATTTCTCGTTGTTTGGAACGAATTTATATCATTCTAAGTACATTTTATTTATTGAGGTTTAAAGGTGATACTATTCTTGATACTATTTTTTTTATTATTGAAATAGTAATAATAACAACAACAACAACAATAAATAATAATACTAATAATAATAATAACTAATAATAGCATTTTTAGTAATATTTGTGCGAAAACAAAAACAAATGCAAAGAATGAATAGATTTTATTTAAAAATGTATTGGCTAACATATGAGTAACTAGGGTTGAGTTGAAAATATCAGCAGTAGTATAAAGTCTCACGTACAAGTACACGTGCCAGCGAAAAAGTACAACGGCGTATTACTCATGCTTCGCACCTGTTCGAAGTGCGTCTGCCCACAGAATATCCATGCTAGTTTATCAATGTTCAATGTTAATATGTTATCAGATAATTAAGTCCACATGCGTCAGTGGACGTCGTGAGTCTTGACTTGAGATGGCGGTGAAATAACCATGAGATTGTTTTCCGAATGGAATCAATGGAAGTGCTCGCTTAGAAGGAAGGCTTGTTTGGAAAGACTCCTCAGTTTCAGGTTTTGAAATTCGTCACATTCTGCTGTTAGCACTCAGAGGAGTTTGGTTTCGTCAGTTCCAACGAGGGAGTGACATTTAGTTTGAGTGTTTAAATGTTTTTTTTTTATTTAAACGAGCTGTGAAAATGTCATGTGAAGGTTATTTAGTCTTTGTTTCTCCAATGATGCTTGAAAAATATCCAGTCAATTCAACTTGAATGATTTTATTGTAATTTATAAATTATACTTAATTATTCATTATTTTACCTAATTAATTTCTATGTCAGATTTAGATGATGGCGATAATAATAATAATAATAATAATAAATCCACAACAAATCACAAGAATAAGATGACATTGTATTTTAAGCTTCAAAATATCGGTTGCTGACATGAAACACATCTTAAATGTCAGCACTCTGCATGTTTTGCTTCATTTCTCCGTTCAAATGACACGTCTTCTCTTTTATCCCACATTATTTTTTTTATTTTTTTTTTTAGATAAATACGTAAAAATAAACTAGCAGGAAAAGCGGAATTTTATCACAAATCGATTCACATCTCGGTCGATAAAATGTATTTTTTTTCCATTTTGTTCGACAACAGAACAACGACGCATGCAAGGTGATCGGAATAAGTAGGGAGCCAAAACATTTACGCATTGCACTCTTACGACAACCATTCCTGACATTATTCCTGACATTACTCCTGACATTAGTCTTGACATTAGACCAACCATTCTTTCGACCACATCCGATAAAACCAGTCTTTGCCAAGCTTCTTTTTTTTTCAATTTCCACTGGAAAATATCAGCAACTTCAAATTTTGAATAAGAAAACCGCTGACGCTTGAGTGAATGATGGAAGAATTCTGAGGCATTTCGACCTCAGTCGTTGGTCAAAGAGGCTTTTTGAGTCCTGAGATGAAAGTGCTGGAATAATTACTGGGGCTGTATTTCATCTTTTCCACTGCTTTGAAATGTCATTCCTTTTCTCTCTTTTTTTTTATGTTACGGTCATGTTATGGATCAGCTAATTTGAGGCGTGTGCGAAATCTTTCACGACTTCCAAACGATTTTGGAACGAGTTGAGGACAAAAATAGGATTAATTCCCGATTCAAAGTCGAAGTCTGGAACTGTTGTTTTGAACCGAGAAGCGATTGCCTTTGTAATATTTGAAACATGAAAATCATTTACCAGTGCAACTCGGTTTTTGTTCTGCCGAAAAACTTCAAAGAAACACCAACTGTTTGTATTTCTCATCCTTATCATTGATAGTCATTTATCACAACAACGATTACTCGGCATTCGCAGTTTATGCTTCCTCCACATTTTCCAGGACACCTCAATTTCGCTCTCAGGCGATCCGGTAAATGCAGAACTTTATGATATTGGAGAGGAAAGTATCGATCGAATTGTTTGGTCAGTTTTGTTGACCTCGTTTGGGAAGGATAAATATCTTCGCTCCGTTCCTCCACGCGGAGAATTTCTTAGCGCATAAAACGACTCTACTGCCTCCTGATGCGAATTATTGCTCAACTCCAGAGTAACAAATACGCTTATTTTGCTCTCAATGAGGCATCTTTACTGCCCCCCTGAAAATGGAGATTTACCTTTACTCCCGACAGAATGAATGACTCGATAAAATTCTATTTCGCTGTCTTAATCAACTTATATATACAAACACGGCTTCGATTTGGTTCTCCTCTTCCATTGATTTTAACGTGCAACAGTTTGTATTTAGCAGTTGTTTGTGAAATTTGTCGTAGTTTTGGTAAAATACAACAACAAACAGTAACTTGCTTGTGTCGTTCTTTTCATTGTGCAACTTCAGAAACCTTTTTCTCATTTCAGGGCATCTGAGTTGACCGTTTGATGGCAGTTGAATACTGAGACGAGAATTTATTTATTGAAGAAAGAATAGAATCAACCAATACTTCCATCCTTATTGACAAGACCAAGTCCAACTTACCAGCAACCATGAACCAGGCTGGAGGATTTGGATGCAGCCTCAAGGAGCTCAAGGACATTATGGCCATGAGAGGAACTGAGGCGTACCAGAAGATTCAGAACGATTACAAAGGAGTGCATGAAATCTGCAAGAGATTAAAAACTTCACCAACTGAAGGTGAGAGGAGATTTTCTGTTGTGGCCTTGTCGTCTTGTGATAAGGTCTGCGAGTACCCACAGTAATTCATTTTTGTGCTTAGCTAATTATAAACAATTGTGAGGCACTTGCATCGTAAGTTTTCATGCAACCACTTCGTTATTCAATTATTTGGTTGGGGAAACTGTTTGCATCAACATTTTGTTCTTTAATTACACGCAGCTATGCAGCCATCAAAAGCTTGCACCATCTCATTCCCATGCCTAAAGATAATTTGCAGGATTTTTAAGAGTGTACAAATTGGGCTCTAAATATAAAATTACATTTTAATTTCCACATATTATATTTTAAATATAATTTCCGCAATTTGTACAATGAAATATATAATAAAAAGTCTAGTAAGTCTCGGATTAGACACTCCTACCTTAGACTAACTTGTCCAAGCCATCAAGATAGCCGAGATACGAACATAAAGAAAAATAAACAGCTAGGTTGAAACAATACATGCAAAAAACCGAGTCCAGAAACTGAGTCAAACAATTTATGGGACAATTATGTTGTGCTGCAGTGGAAGGTAGCGTGTGAAGGACTGTTGTTGACATATTTCGATCGACTTGTTCGATAGA
Source organism: Hirudo medicinalis (assembly GCA_011800805.1). Taxonomy (NCBI): domain Eukaryota; kingdom Metazoa; phylum Annelida; class Clitellata; order Hirudinida; family Hirudinidae; genus Hirudo; species Hirudo medicinalis. Next base: position 104,537 of record MPNW01000802.1, on the reverse strand, counting down.
CAAGCACACAATGGTTGGTGATTCACGGACCCTGCAAAAATCTAAAAAGACATTCTTTTAAGAAGTTTAACTTTATTACTATTACTAAGTTAGCTTTTTTGAGTGACACATTCTTCGTCTTGGTCTTATCTCCTTCTTACAAGTGTGATTTGTTCTTTTTGTTGCTCTCTTAATAAAGCCTCCTGAAGTGATCTTGTGACTCTGATGTGTATTTTTTTGCAGTCCAAGCTCAGATGAAGTACCACTTTAGATCATGAAAATGATCTCGTTTTTTATTTTAATTACGAGCGTCTCCCGCACTCCTTTCATTCGTTTTCATCCCTTCCTCATTTTCTTCCATCAGAACAAAGGCAACATTCTAAACTACCAAACTTATGGGCCTTAATTAAATCGATAACTCTTGTGTATGAGTTCCACCCCTTTGAAACCTTTGAGGCATTGGGCCAACCCCCTGTTTGGCCAAACTCCAACCCTTTAAAAAAGAGCCATTATTTGTGACATCCACCGATTGCTGTCCTTTACAACAAGCAATTAATTTCGTTTCTGTGTAGACTTCTGAAACACTTTTGTCGATAGAATGTATGGATTCAAATGTTAGAGCATTAGAAATGGTTAATAGTTTTATTTCTGCTTTAAACTCAAATAATAAAAAAGACATTTTACAGTCGCTTTTTATTCTGCAGCGTATCGAATGTTTGGTCGGCTTCGGATGAGAGCTGAGATGGTTTTACTTTCCTTGTGGGAATCTATATCATTTCTTTTTTTTAAATCTAAAAGTCAAAGTTTGCAAGCTTCAGAGATAAGCATGTTTACTGTCTACACTCCCATGCCTAAGGGAGTTGTAAGTCTTCGATAGCGACCCCAGTTTGCGTGCTTCAGTCCCTAGCTACAAACCATCCTCCTCAGATAACCGCGCGGCCTGAAATCGTGGTCCTTAGTGAAACTAGGCTGGGAATTGGAATGGTTTGGGCCATGCTTCCAGCAATCTGTACTAGTTAGTCCTACCCTTACTCATGGCATTGTACAACATGACAACAAGCAACCAGAATTCCAGATTCGTTTTTTTCGATGAATATTTGCTGTGATTAGAATGTGGCTTCTCAAAGTAGATTGCTCAATTTGCACCTGTTTTTGGTTAGACGTGGTTCAGTGTGAAGTTAAGTGCTTTCTTTGGTTTTTTTAGAAAGATGTTTTTACGTTCGCTGTCTGATGTCGATACCACATCCAGTCTGTTTTTTTTTTGCGCTGGGAGCCAGTAATAATTAATGTAATAATTTATATAAACCCAATAAACAACGAAGCCACAAATAAATTAATTTATTACTGGAGGATGTGACTGTTTAAAATTCCATTTCATTCCAGTGACTCAATTGTTCAAAATCATCTAATAAATCACTTAAACTTGGCCTCACAGAAGAACGAATTTGAAAAGAAGCAATTCATAGATGTTTGCCTATTTTTCAATATCAAATGCTCTGATGAATCTGGAAATTTCCACTGAAAAATGAGCAGGCATTCCAGTGTAGTATTGTCGTTTGTCATGCTGATGTACAGCCCCTTAAGCAAGACTGACCGAAACTGCTTGCTGATATCAAAGCAAAGATGTTCTAGGAAGCTTACCAATTCATCTATCCCTTTATAAATCCCATCATAAATCTTTCCTCGGTCTATAAAGCGTAATGCTCGACTTCGGTCAGAAGAGATTGAGTACGTACTTGTTTTGCTTATGAAGTAGGACTGAGTGGACAATGCAGATAGCTAAGTCTCATTCAGCCAGCACAGATGTCTGTTGCAGTTCAAAGTGTTAGTCATTGATCTGCAGATATCGACTAAGAGGAGTAGTCCTTTTAGACTCACTTGTTTGGATCGATGTTTGGCCTTTCGTTGGAGGCAGTGAAACATCAATCAAGTGTTTGAGTAGAATCAACTGCCAGCCAGGTGTGTCAGGTGTGTTGTATGAGCCCTGCTAGAGTTGAAATATATTTTGAAAACAAGATGATGCGATTCATAAAAAAAATGCCTGTGATTGACTGGGTTTGCAAATTAAGAACCATGGTTGGTTGAGAAGAAAAAGCAGCTTTTCTCTTGGACGGAGATGACTCAACATCACTATTGGCTTCGAGCCAAAACAATGCTTCGTCACATTCACACAGTCACTTTGTCACAGCAATTTCTAGCTAAAAGTTTGTTGTCAACGAAATCTATCATTTTCTCATATATTCTAGTCTGTTATCATGTTATCGTGGAAAGCAACTGAATTAAAAAGCACGCATCACAAAATATTGAATATCAATACTAATATTACAGACGAAATATTTGCCTATTTTCACAAACTCTACTAACAAGTTTAACGACTGCAAACACAAAAGCAGTAAAAGCCATCCAATTAAATCTATAAAATAACATCCCATCCTCTCATTCAGGTTTGTCTGGCCAAGCAACAGACCTGCAGGACAGGGTGAGCACGTTTGGTTCCAACGTCATACCACCGAAACCTCCCAAATCCTTCTTCAGACTGGTTTGGGAAGCCCTCCAAGACATCACCCTCATCATCTTGCTGATTGCTGCTCTCATTTCCCTCGGTCTTTCCTTCTACAGGCCTCCTGATAGTGATGAACCTGGTTGGTTTGAATTGTCGTTTTAAAGTTTAAATTAGACATGAATTTGCAGTGTTTAATGTTTAATTGTTAATTTAAACTGTAATACCGATTTATCATCATAAAATTACTTCTATTGTATTGTATTGTATTTAGCCGACCTTTGGAATGCCTTATGTATTCGATTAGGATGTGAAGGATTTGTAATCTCTCGATAATTTATATAGCGCCCCTAATCTAGCGCGCTCCCTGTTGGGTCGGGCCGGGTTTACGGTTGTTGCCATTACCGCCCCGTGCAGGAACACAACCTGTTGAGCTGCACGCCATTTAACCATTACTTAGGTCACTAATTAAAGTATTTGAGACAAGTCCTTAGAGTTAACTCCACGCACCGATGATTAAACAAGATTGCTGAACTTATTCAAACAGTTGCTCATGATGAAAGCGAATCTGAAGCCGGCTGGATCGAAGGTGTGGCCATTCTGGTGGCCGTCATCGTCGTGGTTCTGGTGACCGCCTTCAACGACTGGAGGAAGGAGAAGCAGTTCAGAGGACTTCAGAACAAGATCGAACACGAGCACAAGTTTGCAACCATCAGGGGTGGAGAGGTCCTGCAGATCCCGGTTGGTGACCTGGTTGTCGGAGACATTTGCCAGGTCAAGTATGGTGAGTTCAACGAGGATGCCCCTTAACTATTGTTTCGTTGTTAGGATGTGACTTTGGTTTGCGTTGTAGTAGGGACTTGTCTGATATTTAAGCAGAACAATGATAAATATTTGCTAGTATTACCACTAGTATTACTGCTGCTGCTGCTTCTACCACCACTACTACTACTACCACTACCAATAATAATATTAATAAGAAGAAGAAGTAGAAGAATTATATTAATGTAAGAATGTTGAAAAGTTTTGAAATATTAATTGATCTTATAAACATTTGTGCCTGTTAGTTAAGACTCTTAAACAAATACTATGACAAATGTGATCCTACTTTTGGACTAAACAATTCACCAGCTTGAAATTCCCAAAGAATCTCTTGCAATTATCGGGACCAATGATAGTTACAGCGCTACTACGACTCGGTTGGGATTGGCAGTACTTGGCATGGGAATTCTAATGCAAAAACAATAAACACTGTTTTAGCATTTTGAGCTACCATCCACCCATCTGGACGTTCAGTCGGTGTAGTCAACAACTGTCACCAAAAGCATGACGTAGTTTAATGCAAAACATGACAATGAGCAGACTGACATGGTTCAGTAAGTTTGTCGAATAAAACCATTTTCAGCCAAGAATACAGCGCCAATGAACATCGAATAATTGGCTTTTTTTCCTGTGGCTATTTACACAAAATGTCGTCTTGGCGGCACGAATAAAAACAAGATTACGTTAGGTTAGACATCCATTCATGTCGTCTGCTCATTTTGTCTTTCTCTGGATGGATCTGATCGTTCCTGATGGCTTCGCTTTGATGCCTCTGAAGAAGCATTTGTCAAGGACCAATGCCAATGGGTCAAAAATATTTATTTCCTTGAATAGAAGAGGAAGCAACGAATCAATGTCTTCAGTTGATCAGTTGGGATTTATAGCGAGGCATTGAAAGGCTCTTCCAAAGACATTGATTTGCCTTTACAACGACCTGCTATCGATGATTTGTAAGCGGATGATTTGCCACAAAATAGTGCTGTCGGGGGAGAATATTTCCCTGTTAGTGCCTTCCTATCGACTGCTCCTGCATTCTTTGCACACACAAAAATTTCTGTCCAAAAAAATGATGTTCTTCCAATCTCCACCAGGTGTTTTTCTCGGGATCATCCAGGTGTAGATTTCCGTCATTAGATTTTAAGCGATGCAGTTAAGTTGAACTTCTTGGAAAACATCAGAACGTGGTGGGCAGACTACGCTACTGCTAAAGTTAAACATTAAGCACTAATTTTGGAATAATAATAATAATAAATATTATAACGCTAATAATAAATATTAATAACGTGGGATTCAGATGATTACAATGAAAAGTGGAAGAACATTTTAAAGTGATTTGTAATTTTTTTTTTTTTCAAAAAGCTTTCAGCTTTGCGATAATTATTTTTGCCATAGAATGGTTTAAAGGTGAACCATCATTGAAATTGCAAATGTATTTCCTCACTTCGCTCCACGCAACCGACGACCGACAAACAACAACAACAACCGTCAAACAACAACAACAAACAACGCATTAAAAAGGCAACTACAACTACAACAACATCATAAAGGCTTGGCCATATGTCAGCCAGGGCCATCCAATTTTCCTAACCCCCACCATTTTCCATGATCTCTATCTCTCCTTCCTTCTCTCTATCTCTCCTTCTTTCTATCCGTCCTTCTTTCCATCATCCAAGTGGATGTGGAATAACATTTGCACTTGGAATGGCTCTGTCAGCATGTTTGGCATGTCTTCGGCTTGTTTAATTATAGAACTGCATCATCATCATCATCATCATCATCATCATCATCACCCATGGATGTCATCTTATTCTGGGTGTATCTCTAGCGTTAGCAAGGAGATGGATTGGTTGCTTTGGACTTTGGTGAATGTTAATTAAGATGGAATATAAAATATAGCACTGAGTAACATAACATGTGACTGGTTATACATTATTACTGCATTTGATTAGAAGATAATTTGTAAAACAAGGCAGTGTTTCTTGTCGCATGTAACTGTGTGAGTTTGATCAAGTGTGACCATGTGATGCTTGATCATTTCATAGGAGTGTAATAAGGGGTGCTAATGAAATAATTTAAACGCTAATAATAAATTAATAATAATAATAATAATAAATAATAATAATAGTAGTGATGATGGTCATGGCAATAATAATAGTAATAATAATATTAATAATAATAATATAATGTACATTACAACATAATATAGTAATACTGTTTATGGGAGAGCAACACTAACACGAACACAGGCAAATATGGACGCATACAGTGACACACACACACACGCACACGCACACACGACCAGCTATAGATGGGTGTGGAGTATGCGAGATGGTCTTATTGATTTTCCAGCTGCTGTAAGCTTTTGTCGTGTGCTGAGGAGACTTGTGCGTGCAGCATGCGAGCGTTTGCACGTGGAGTTTCAGTCGCTACCGCATCGACCACCAATCTCTCCTTGTCGCCTGTCGCCATGGAGATGAATGGATTCATTGTGCATGGATTCAAGGTGCATGAATGAACAGTGAGTGGGTAACTCATGGCAGCTTATTGGAGAGCTTTCGGTACAAATGTTAAGATACTATAAAGGCTTTATTTGAATGAAATTTATTTATTTATTTGCGCAATTTTATTGAACTTTATTGCTCCAGAGTTTTAATTTAAGTTTAATTCAAAATTATCCGCTTCCTGTTCTTGTGGTCGGAGTTCTAAAAATATCTTCGTCTTTCGGCACTTTTGGCTCGGTACACACTCATGTTAGGGAAGTAGGAAGGAAGGCGACGTCACTGTTCATCGTCATCATCATCGTCATCGTCATCGTCGTCGTCATCATCATCATCATCATCATCCTATAGCATTCTGCGTTATTTCAGTTCTAACTGACGTCACAATGCACAATCTTTTCATTGGGTGATACTTTTTCCATTATTTGTCATCATCACCAAAGTAAGTCGTCATCATCGCCAAGGTCACCCTCATCGTCATCACCTTGTCTTATGGACGGGACTGTAGAATTCTTTAGCATTTAGCTTAGTTTCAGTTGCCAATGACGTCACTATCCGTCATTTCATTGGCTGATCATTAATCCACGTGATCTGTGGTCTACCAATCAGCTTCTTCAGGCCTAAATCTTTTCTCAGGATCATTAAACATTCGGTGAACTTCCATTTGGCCATTTGTAATTTGAGAATTTGGTTTGCAATCTTTTCCGCAAAAAATTACTTGAAAAAAGAAGATTTTGTAGGCCATCATTTCATGTCAATTAATGAATATTTAACTCTATTAAATATTAAAATAAATACGATTAAAGAAGGTTTTCAACCACAAAAAAAGAAGATAAAATCAAGTGAAACCGAATTATTTTCAAAATAAAATGAACTTTCTCCCAACAAGCGAGTGTCAAATTGGTCTGAAAATGTCATCAAATCCTTCCAGTGACCCCGAGTAGCACATCTGTGATTTATGAGTGCTCTTTAAACCCTTTAAACATAAATCAGGAATGATTCTGGGGAATCAAACAATAACATCATCACCATCACCATCGTCGTCCTCATCATCATCATCATCATCTTCACTACCACCATCATCAGCATCATCATCATCTTCACCAGAATGATTGTAGTTATAATCATGAACACAGTCATCAAGAATGTCATTAATAATAATAATAATAATAATAATAATAATAAAAATAATAACGGTGTTTTCGAACAATATTGTTGNTCATTAATAATAATAATAATAATAATAATAATAATAATAATAATAATAATAATAATAATAATAAAAATAATAACGGTGTTTTCGAACAATATTGTTGTAATGGAATATTATAAATTTGTAATATCCATTCATTATTAACATATTTATTATTATTATTATTATTATTATTATAATACTTCATATAATTATATTATATAAAATTATTAAACATACCGTTATTGATTGAACAGGCGACCTCCTCCCAGTCGACGGCGTCATCATTCAGAGCAATGACCTCAAGGTGGACGAAAGTTCACTGACAGGTGAATCTGATCACGTGAAGAAGGGGGAAACTACCGACCCACTCCTGCTCTCTGGTTGGTTCACCACGTTGATGATGATGATGGTGGTGATGGTGATGATGATGGTGATAATGATGACGGTGGTGGTGGTGATGATGATGGTGGTGGCTGGGTTTTTAAGGAAGCAGTAAAGCCGAAAATATTAAATAAATATGGAGACAAATGATTAAAAAAAAATTTACGCTTAATTCCTTCTGTCATCCTCATTGACAGAACAATCAAATACGCTGGTGAATCTTTAATGTCAAGCCAATCATGGGCATCATCCGCAGCATTTCAATGCAAATATGCTTTTCTTCACTCTTTAGTCCATCCTTTCATCCATCCATCCATCCATCCATCCATCCACCCATCTGGCCCAAGCGCACTCAAATCGATTTTAAAGCAGTATGGAATCCGATTTAAAATGAGCAGAAATTTATTTTCAATCAAGGAATTTAATGAATGAATTATTTTTCAAAGTGAATTTATTGATTGAGCGAGCGACCACTTCTGTTCTGATTCCAGGAACGCATGTCATGGAGGGCAGTGGAAAGATGTTGGTTGTTGCTGTTGGCATCAACTCACAAGCTGGAATCATCTTTGCTCTCCTTGGAGCATCACAGGAAGAAAAAGAAGCCAAGAAGGAAAAGAAAGCCAAGAAAGGTGGGTGGCTGGATGAGTGGATGGATAGATAGTTGGGTGGGTGGATGAATGGGTGGGTGGACGTTTGTTTTGGAGAGTCTATCACGATTGCATGTCTGAGCTAAATAAGTTATGAGTGTTCACAGCTGAATCAGCATCGTTGGTATTTTTTTATTTTCCGTATTATTCATAATCATAATCACCATCAACATCATCATCATCATCATTCTAGCTGCCGCCAAAGTAGCAGACAAGGTCGTCTACAAGAACAGCGACAACGTAGGAGCTGAGGAGATCATGATGGAGACCAAGGACGTGAGTCACTAATTATAGTCATAATAGTACTAATAATAATACTAATAATAATACTAATAATAGTCACTAATTAGCCAATCAATCAGCAACATCGTCATTATCACTATTTAACAATAAAAACAAAACCGGGTTACTCATTTTCCGACGTCATCATCATCATCATCGTCATCATCGTCATCTTCATTAGTAATAATATAATATTCACTAATAATAATAATTAGCGAGTACCTACGACCTCTGAACGAACTGCCAATTAGTCAGTCGGTGGAGCGAACGTACAAAATAATAATAATAATAATAATAATAATAATAATAATAATAATAATAATAATAATAATAGTAATAATAATAATAATAATAGTAATAATAAAATTAATAATAATAACATTAACAATAATAATAATAATAGTAATAACAATAATAATAATAATAATAATAATAATGATAATAAAATTAATAATAATAACGTTAACAATAATAATAATAATAATAGTAATAATAATAATAATAATAATGATAAAAATAAAATAAAAAAAATAAAAATTAAATCCACATTTGAATGCAGCTGATTGATTCAACTGAGGTCAAGAAGGTCGCACAGCCAGTCGCGCGCAAGGAGAAGTCGGTGCTCCAGGCCAAACTGACCAACCTGGCAATTAAGATCGGATATGTCGGTGAGTGCCGAAAGCATCATTATCATCGTTATCGTCATCATCTTTATCATCATCATCACCACAATCGTCGTCGTCGTCATCATTATTCTTATTACGTCTGATGGATTGTGGACGCACGATTGCCGAGAGAGAGGCCATGCATCAGACCATTAAAAGGAAATGGCAGGGCTTGAACCCTCGACCTCCGAGTCAACGTCCGGGCAACCTCATCAGAGTTTATTAGATCATGGATATTTCTTGTCTCGTTGATATTTTTGATTATTGCGTTAAGAAAACTTGGACGGACGGATGGATGGATGGATGGACGGAAGGATGGATGGATGGATGGATGGACGGAAAGATTGATGGATGGATAACAGTATGGTGGATTTTCGGCAGATAATATTTTTGCCTGCTTAATCTTCTTATTGTGCTGAATTATGTCCTTCCCGATTATAAACTCCGCTTATTCTCAGCTTTTAAGCTCGCTATTTACTGTTACAGAGGCCGATGTTTTAATGCTTTATAGCTGGTCACCTGATCTTTTCTGGTTATGATTATGATGAGATGATGACCAAGATGATGATGATGATGACGACGACGGCGATCATGACGATAGTGATGGTGATGATGATGATGACCATGGTGATGATTATTGCGATGAAGGTGGGTATGCGATGACGACGACTACGAAGATGATGACGGCAGAGAAATGCTGAGGTTAAAGTTCATATTAAGGAGTTTGACACGATCAGATGAGGTCACGGAGTGACTTTCTAATTAAAAACGACGACGCACCTCGGCTTCATTAACACCATTTCGTTCATCCGTTGACCCCATCCATCCATCTTATACCCCGTCATCATCATCATTGTAATCATCAACTCAACCATCATCATCTCATCCATCATTGTCGTCATCATCATCATCATCATCATCATCTCATCCATCATTGTCGTCGTCATCATCATCACCATCATCATCATCTATTATTGCTTCATCCTCCAACTTCTTCTCAATCAGCTCCTCCAGTGGACGTCTTCCGTTTCATTTCATTCCAGCATCCTCGTGGGGGGGCGTCCCAGATTGTGGTCGTTCATTTAGCGCAGAACTTTATATTTCATGCGAACCTGTGCCCCCTGTTATTTGTGAGCATTTCATTAAGTATTACGTATGTGGCTTCAACATGGTGCTCTGGGCTTTTTTGTTTTTGTTATTAATATGTTTTGATTCTGCTGTTTTGCCCCTCACAAGGAGTGCTAAATATTGGCAAATGTTAAAGTATGGAGATTGTATGAAATTAATTTAGTGGCTGTTTTTCATTGTATCTCCCAAATGCTTGTGGCCTTGAAGTCCTTTAGGACAACTTTAAATTTGTCAAACAATAATAATAATAAAATGCTGTATCTCAGTGCTATACGAAATCCCTGGTGCTAAATGTTTTGGTTTTTCTTTAAATTTTAAGAGTTTCAAACAAAACATATCTTTGCATCACAATTATTGTATTTATGCAATTTTATAGTGTTTGTGATTATTCCTTGTCACTCCTACTATTATTATCATCGTTAACATGATTACTAGACATTACATTTCCTCTATTGCTGTAACTTATCATAACTTATCATAACTGATAATAACTTATCATAACTGATCATAACTTATCATAACTTATCATAACTGATAATAACTTATCATTGCAGTATTGCAACCGAAAGAATTGATGCCATTATCATTAAATATCACATTCATTCTCCAGCTATTGGACTGAGTAATGATGCTTCTCATTCCAGTATTTCATTTTATTTACTGCATTACTCTCGCATCACGTCATTCCCTCGTAGAGAAGTCCACCATAAAAATAAAAAATAAAAAATAAAAACGAACCCTTTTATGTCGACGGTGCATGGATGGATGCATGGATGGATGCGACGTCAACATGTTCGCCGCGAACCACCCATTCCAATTCGAAGAGAAACGGATACTTCGCATGAGACCCTCCCCTTATCGATCCCAGGCCGAGGGAGTTCCGACTGCTCCCGGTATCGCTTTTTAGGACCGGCTAACGACTCGTCGTGACCACGGCAACTGCTAATATACATTCCGGAGGTCCGACCAAATGAAAGCATAAACTTCTCTCCGGCCAGGGATGGTGGCATATTTGCTTAAGAGAAGAGGGGGTAGTCGCTAGCCTAGCGTTAGCCATATCTTGTACCGTGTAACGGCTTATTCACTGTGGATTTTCATTTTAAGGGTGCTTTTAGACATTTTATCTTTTTATAGGATTGCATTCCTTTATTGGGAGTTTAGTTTATTCTCTCCGCGGGTTTCCTACATTCGGAAGCGTAGATGTTTTATTATCATGTGAAATTAGCTTTTTTGCGCCTTTATTGGTTTATTATTCGAGCGATTATTTCTTATTTAATGCTCCCGACGACGTCAGTGCGGTGATGTGCGTGAGTGAGTGAGTGAATTAATTTGTCGAGTGATTGCTTAATTAATTATTGGTCTTCTTCTTTTTTTTCCTGATCAACCCACTTATTCGTCACTCGAGGCACCTCAGACTTATTACAAATCGCATCACGTAGCGAATGGAAGCGGATCTGAAAGTCATCAAAGTGCACGCATGTTTCCTGGTAGAAAATGCTGACTCCTATGATTAGTAATCACACACTCTTCGTTAATTTCTTGATTATTTGCAGGTTACAAATTATTCACGCATCGACGATGAGTTTTGTGCACCGAGAGGCATTTCTTGCTTCTTAGCGAATCAAGCGATGGCAATTTGATGGCTTTCGAATTTTTACCACATCCTCGTTGGAACAGAAAACTGTGCTTCGATATTTTTGCTCTCAAAAAGCTATTTTTTATGTTTCATAAGGACCTTCCTCTTAAGCATAAATGACATTGCAAGACTCTGGCTTAGGCATGTTGAGTAATTGCAAGAGGATATAAATACAGATGCCAATGTTAGTAACATTATGTCGGTACATCATAATTTGCAAAAGTCGAATTATTGGAGAATTTCTGGAGTCATCAAATGATCCTGCTGAGATGCTTCGTAAAGTCGAGAGAGTGTGGAGTCCGTAATTCCTGACGTGTAATGTCATATCTTCCCCTTTTGTGTCCAAATTTAATGGCAGTTGCTTTTGTTGGCGATTCTACGCTCAGGCGTTTGATGGCTGTTTCATAACAGAACTTCCCTAATGCGATCCGAATTTATGGCTTTGTAACGCCTCAATGGAAGACCATTTTCGTGGGTAGTGTGACTGTTGTTTGTGTAGTCGTTAGCACGCTGTTGTACGTTGTCGCTGCGTGGATCAAGATTGTTGTTCACAATGGAATACGAGTTCAATTTTCGACATGATGGATTCGTACGTTGAGTTCTTGCTGAAGCTCATTGGCTTTACTTGACAGATTGATTCCTGTCAAGATTGATTCAATCTAGTTGATTGCCTGGAACTGACGATTGAAGTTTCAGACACTTATTTGATTGAACTGATTGATTCTATTGAACTCCTCGTAATTCGATTGATATTGATGGATTGACGGAGTGCTTCTCTTCATCTCATCACAGGAACTGTGGTTGCCGTTCTGACGGTCTTGATACTGGTCTTGCGCTTCTGCATCGAGAAGTTTGTCATCCAAAAGCTGCCATGGAATCCCGTTTACATTCAGAACTTCGTCCAGTTCCTTATCATCGGAGTTACCGTCCTCGTGGTCGCCGTGCCCGAAGGTCTGCCACTGGCCGTTACTTTGGCACTGGCTTATTCCGTCAGGGTGAGTAGTTCCTCGATTCACTTATCTCTGAAGCGTTCCTATTGACTGTGTGATCATTAGAAATGACTACAGATGATGGCAAGGATTAAGGTGATTATGGTGGTGATGAAGATGATGTTTCTTCCAGAAAATGATGCACGACAACAATCTGGTCAGACACTTGGACGCCTGCGAAACCATGGGCAATGCCACTGCCATCTGCTCTGACAAGACAGGTACTCTGACGACGAACAGGATGACAGTGGTCCAGAGTTACATCGGAGGTAAGTTCAGTCGGAGGTGCCTTGTATTATTCGTGCACGCCTTTCATTTCTATTAAATAATGTCGTAAATAATAAATAAATGAATAAATAAATAAATAAATGGATGAATAATAAATAATCGTATTACATTTTTTTATTACAATGTCGTTCCGAATAAATTAGTCGCCAATGACTTTAATTTAGCTGGAATTCAATTTTGTAACAAACAACACAACATGCCTGTTGTGTCTCCTAGCATTGAGCATGGGAACTTGGTGATTATTATGATTATTCTAAAAACCGCCAACAATGAATATGAACGTTATTATTATTATGGTTATTATTATTATGGTTATTATTATTATTATTATTATTATTATTATTTTTATGAAGTTTCTATCGCCTTTGAACCCTTGCTTAGTTTTTTTTTTTATGCTTTGATTTCATGTAGCTTAAGTAAGCTCTTCTCATCTCTGGCAGCCTCACTTTGAAACTGGCGTAACATTGCACTCACATGTAGCTCTTAAGTTGATTAGATTCATTTAGCACCACTGATGTGCTCGTCAATTTCTGTCAAGGTGTCCATCACAAGAGCACTCCTACCTTCTCAAATCTTCCCTCAAACATTGGAGAAGTTCTCGTTAGGGCCATTTCCCTGAACAGCGGCTACACCTCCAGAATAATGGTGAGTCGTCTATTGGTTTAAATTTCCCTTCCTTTTTCATTTTTATGCTTTTTTGTTTGTTTGTTTGTTATTTTAAGATATTAGATTTCTATTTACCGGACTGTCTTTCGAGCGTGAAATATTAAACAAACACGGGTTTATTAATTGAATCCGGAGGGGTGGGATGGGTGTGGATTGCCAGATATGAGTTTGTTCGACATCGTGCGTAGATCGCGAGACGTGACACGAGGACAAATTGCATCCTTTCCATCGGTCTCCATTCCAGATTATTCTTGTCTTCTACAGTGGAAAAAATTCTCAAAAAATAAAATAAAAAAAATAACACAATCAAATTCATTCCAAAATTCGACCGCTCAGATTAATTAAAATCAAATTCGATTGACAGCAATCCGAGAATAAGGACGAACTGCCAAAACAAGTGGGAAACAAAACCGAGTGCGCCCTGTTGGGCTTCGTGCTCGACCTCGGGCTCAACTATGAGACCTACAGGGCAGAAGTTCCAGAGGAGAAGATCTACAAAGTCTACACCTTCAACTCCGTGAGAAAGTCGATGAGCACAGTCATCAGGAGACCCGATGGCGGATTCAGACTCTTTACCAAGGGAGCCTCGGAGATTGTCATGAAGAAGTGAGTGGATGTTATCTGGTCATTGATTAAGTAATATTGGTTGCATTAAATATTAACTGACCGTTTTATTTAATTGTTTACTTTTGGCGGTTCAAGGTTCACAATGGATGACAATCCTAATTTCATCGAATTTTACTCTAGTCTTTTATTTTATTTACTCACAAAAAATAAAACAAAAACAAAAACAAAACGGTGAAAAACATTTATGAATAAAAAAATATTGGATCAATCAATTATTTTAGCGCTTAATTCCCGCTCGGTGCAATCTAATTCCCGTTCGGCAGATGTCCACTGTTGCCAACGTTGAGAGAAGTATTAAAAAAATCCCAAGAGATTAGGCCCTGGAATTCATCCATTTAGTTTGAGCCTACTGTCCAAATGGGGCACCATAATCCCACACTTATCCTGAGTGAGATTAAATTAAGCTTTCCTTTTCATGTTTGAGTGGTTTGCTGGAAAGATATGGAATTTTTAAAAAGGGGTTTTGAGGGAATTTCTTGGACGATTTCAGGATGTGGGAAGCTCTTAAGAATCAACACGTAAATAGTTGAATAACTGCACAAATTAGAAACTACAAGCAGAGGTAGAAATTAGAATTGGATAAATTAATCAATATTTACTTCTACTTCAGAACGAAATTCACTTTCAGAATTTATGAATCAGGTTGTTAGAGGTAATTCGTATCTAAGAATAAAACAAATGTCAGGAAAATCTCTCTCGAGATTCTGCCCCTTCAGCCTTGCAGTTACCCTGACTTTCAGTGGTTAGACCATGGATGACCTTATCTCCTTAGTTAAAACTTAGGAGCTTAGAGTCATTTTTGGATGATTGGATGAAACCAATAATAAAGTGAAGCCTTTCAAATGCAATTCATTGAGTAGCATGCCTAATGTCCACCGAACGAATACAATCCAGGCAAGGAAATGTTTCTTTCAGTTTGCACGTTCTCGTCTGCTTCTCTCCCGCTTTTTCGTTTTCGTTCTTCTTGGAAATGTGGAAAATCCCAATGGATGTCGAAGGTTCGAATTGCGGCCATTCATTGCCATTGCTGACACCTAAGCTGCTTTTGTGGATGAATTTGGAAGAATGTCTGGCAATGTTCTCCAACTTCCAATGACAAAGTTCTGAGAGTTTCAAGATGTCAAGATTTTCTGAGGTTTCGTTGAGCAAAAATTTCTGAAATGCATTCAGGGACAGAAGAATTTCAATCATTTGAGCGAACTATTTCTGACATGTTTTTTCAGAGGGTGGATTTTTTTGGTCTCGTTTTTATTTTTATTTTTTTTTCAATGCTTTGAAGGAATATTTTTGAAAGTCGTAAATATCCTTTTCTATTGTTTCCCACACGGTCCGCTGAGATTTTAGTTTCGTTTCTTTATTCCTGTAAATAATGAATAACCAAAATTTTGAAAACTAACGTAAATAAGACTTTAAAAGGTCAGATGGCATTAATAATTGCTTATAATCAGGTATCACTTCTTAATTAAGCCCATTAATATTTGATGAAATCAGACACAAACCCAACAGTTTGAAATTCAGTATTCCAGTCAACTTTGCCATCAAAGAAGAGGATGCATAGCACTAATGGCTTTGGAATCTGATATCCACTATTTCAAATTAAAGATTTTTTAAGCAGATCCACGTTTTGATGAATGGAGAGGCATTAAAATGGCCGACTTTATTTGAATAAAAAAAAAAGTCGAATGCAAAAGTCGTGCTGAGCCGGCTAGAATGTCAAAACCTTTTGTCAATTATTGGATTATGATGATAATTAAATGGTTGAAAGCATATTGTCGTTGAGTATTATAAAGAACAGCACAATAATGAAAACAACTACAAAAGACAAACTAAGCAAAACGAAGCGGTCGACCGGGTTGCGATTTCAAGATGACCTGCAAATCGCCAACAAAGACGTTCAATTCCCGATAAATAAATAATAAAAAACCCTTTGCTTTATTTTTTAATATTATCCAATTAAGAACACATTCAACCAATCCAGGTGTAACTTCATCCTGGGAAAGGACGGTCGACTCATGAACTTCTCGACACACGATCAGGACGAAATGGTCAAGAAAGTCATCGAACCAATGGCTTGCGAGGGCATGCGAACCATCTGCTTGGCTTACAAGGACTTTGTCTATGGTTATTACCGATTGATTAAATGTTTTTATTATTATTATTATTGTCATCATCATTATTATTATTATTATTATTATTATTATTATTATTATTATTATTGTCATCATTATCATTATTATTATTATCATTTTTATTACCATTGTTATTTTTATTGTTATTATTATAATTATTATAATTATTATTAAAGTCATTATTAATAATTTAAATTTGTAATTCCTCCTATCCGACAGCTGGAGAATCGAACAGCGGCAGTGAGGAGGTGATAACCGAGGAGCCGAACTGGGACGACGAGGACCTCATCGTCAAGAACTTGACGTGCATCTGCATCGTCGGCATCGAAGACCCTGTCAGACCCGAGGTGGGTCGTCGTTTGATGACCGAAGACCTTCTCGATTGTCACTCAACTTTGCCGTCGATCCTTTCGCACGTCCACCATTTTGTTCATCCGCCCGTCCATGCATCAATTCCTGCATTCATTCAGCCGTCCATTCATTCATGCATACGTGCATCTGGCTTTTTTTGTTTTAATATTACAACAAATCGATTCCCTTGGCTAATGGTCGGAGTTAATGGCTTCCGTAAATCTTCCACGACCGGTGGACTCAGGAACAACTCCAAACGACCGTGACGTTCTTTCCGCCTCTTCTCTGGCAATGGAAGTCACGCCTTCATCTTTTTTCAGGTTCCCGACGCCATCAAGAAGTGCCAGAATGCCGGCATAACCGTCAGGATGGTGACCGGAGACAACGTGAACACGGCCAGATCCATCGCCATCAAGTGCGGGATCCTTAAACCCGGGGACGACTTCTTCGTCATGGAGGGCAAGGAGTTCAACAACAGGATCAGAAAGGATGCAGAGTCTCCAGTGAGTGGTGACCTTTTGACCTTTCAGGTTTTGACCTTTCAGGTTATGACCTTCGGGCGTCGTGAGTCATGGGAAGCGTGATGTCGTAACTTTTAATGGTCGATATTGAAAAGAATACCAAATGTCACGAAGGTGTGATAGGACAGATTATTCTGGATTAAACTTAAAATCCCAACCACATTTAGGCCGAATGCTCGAAATAATTTTATTTGCAGTATTTTATTATAAAATTGAAATCAAAAATATTATTGTTATTATTATTATATACAAATTATATTGCAACCGTTCGATAGAAAAACGCCGTGTTTTTGTCAACTTTTTGCGGCAATTGTTTCAAAAACTGTGAGAATTTGAGAATTAATGGATTTTTCTGAAAACAATTTCCCGTGCGGGGAAAAATTGTTTTGTTTTTTACATTTAAATGCTTCCGTTATCCTCATTTGAATTCGACCGATGCATGGACTGCAATTTTAGGAGAACTTTGAATTTAAAAAAAAATATTGGAGTTTCATGAAAAAACGAGCAATTTTAATATAAATTCAAACAACGAAAATGTAGAGTACGTAAAATGTAGATGTTTTTGCTACTGCACATTGATATCCTGTGAACTTTCGACTCTAGGTCGACCAGAAAATGTTTGACGAAGTTTGGCCAAAACTAAGGGTTCTGGCAAGATCTTCTCCTCAAGACAAGTACACCCTGGTCAAAGGGATCATCGACAGCAGACTCAACCCGAGCAGAGAAGTCGTGGCGGTCACGGGAGATGGAACGAACGATGGACCCGCTCTGAAGAAAGCCGACGTCGGATTTGCCATGGTAGGATTTCGTTAATATTAATGACCCCTGTTAATACTAATGGCCTTCTCTTTAGCATAATTTATGCGCCGCCTTGTAAGGGGGCTTCTGCGACACTACATACCCATGTTCATCCATCCAGCTGGCATGGTTGCGCTTCTGCATCCGACGATAAACACAGACCACCTTCGGTGCGTCGTGTTTAAAAGCAACATGGCATCTCTGCCATCTCATTAGAATTGGACACTCCGGGAGCGGTTCAGCGCCTCACCGACGCCGAGCCTGTTTGCGCCAAAAAAAAACAACAAAAAACAAACAAAACAGATCCAAACTAAGCAGGAAAAGAGTGTTAAATCATGCGAGATCCTCAAAGTAAGGAGCGGCTTTCATTAGTGAGTGTTCAACCGGACCGAATGAAGGAAGGATCGATGGAAAGTATATCGACTGCCGCTCATTAATATGCAGTCATTTTCATCCTGGAAAGGGGATCCTATCGACGAGATGAGTCAACAATCGATCACACAAATGGAAGGAGCGGATGCAAGTGCGCCTGCGTCAAGCGTTGACGTTTAGAAGGTGACTTCCGGTACCTGTATTTCCACGCGCAGCCAAGTCCTACCGGGTTCTGCTGTGCGACCTAGTGGGTATTGTGGCCTACTGCCAGGTGTACTACCAGGTCTACCATACTATCCCTACTGTCTCTTACCACGACCTGCTAAGTACTTCTGCATTCTACCGATTCGTGCTCCTTCCCTTCACGGAAGACTTAATGAGCTCCGTTGAGAAGAGTATTAGCCTGCTTCCTGACTGCTGATTTGGAGGAAATTATAAGACAAATACGTGCAATTATCCCTGCTAAATTATTTCCAAGCGCACAGCAATATTCTTGCGTAAAGCGGGTTGGATTAAGTTTTTTTTTTTTTTATTTTCTTAAGAAGGTTCAATTGCCTTGGCAGCTTAGGTGCGCACATTCGTAATGAGGTTAAGTATGGTAACGAGGTCAATGTGTTGTGTCAGTTTTATTTAATTATATTTAACAATTACTTTAATTATATTTAGTAACTACTTTAATTATATTTAATAATTACTTTAATTATATTTAATAATTACTTTAATTATATTTAATAATTACTTTAATTATATTTAGTAATTTCTTTAACAAATGTAATAATTACTTTAATTAGCTAAGTTGCTGACGTGCTTGTTCACGCTCACAGGTGTCCATGGTGGCTCCAGAATGTCACCAATGGCGTGCCTCCTTTCTCTGACATCAAACAACTGGTCACACACAATCTTATCGAGCAAACAGAATTTCTGCATTATTTTCAAACAAATATTCGTGCAAAAAAAAGATAGTTCCCGGAGTAAAAAAAAAAAAAACTTTTGGATAAACGTATTCTGCAAATTGCAGACAAATCATGTTCAAATCTAAAAAAGAAATCCCCCCACACAAATAAAAACAGCGAAACCAAGCTGCAGATCTCAGAAGATTAGACCCCAACCATTTAACTGATTCGTTCATCTTGGCTCGTTTCTTAAGGCGCACAACTCTGGACATTCTCCAAAACCACTCACTTCTCTTTTCCGCAGGGAATTGCCGGCACAGACGTGGCCAAGGAGGCCTCGGACATCATCCTGACAGACGACAACTTCACGTCCATCGTCAAGGCAGTCATGTGGGGAAGGAACGTCTACGACAGCATCGCCAAATTCCTCCAGTTCCAGCTGACAGTCAACATCGTGGCCGTCATTGTCGCTTTCCTTGGAGCCTGTTTCATCAATGTGAGTGACAACGATGTATCGCCACATGCGATGATGATGGTGATGGTGATGGTGATGGTTACGATGATTAGATGATGAGATGAATCTATTTTTATCCTGTCTGCTCTGCACCTGGTGACCCAGTGTTTCTTAATTGGTTCTTTGAAGGACGAAAATCTAATGTTACTAATTGTCATTGTTATTGTTGTCCTCATTAACACACGCTGTTACTCAGACTGGTACGATTAATGCTCTGATAATCATAATCATGATTAATTAATCATATGAGTAATCATAATAATTATTGTTACTAATGTTGTCATTAGTTAAATACTCGCATCTATTTCCCGCAAATTATTATCCACTTGACCTAACGCCAACCGACATAACCCTGAGAGGGTTACGTTCATCCAAGCGGTCATAGCGTGATAGCAGAAGCAGTGGTACCTTGTCGTTCGCAATCCAGTTTGCACTCTTTGGATGGAGCGCTGCATGAATGGCTAACGAAAAGTTTATCTGGTGCAATGCATCTGACTATATAAAACTGTTCATCACTTTTATTCAATTGCAGGAATCCCCATTGAAGGCCATTCAAATGTTGTGGGTCAACCTTATCATGGACACCCTGGCCTCCCTAGCCTTGGCCACTGAACTGCCCAACGAGGAGATGCTCAAGAGGAAGCCCTACGGACGCACCAAGCCTCTCATCAGCAGAACCATGATGAAGAACATCATAGGACACGGAATTTACCAACTGGCTGTCATATTCACTATTCTCTTTGCTGGTACGTATTGTTGTTATTTTGTTGCTGTTGTTGTTGTTGTTGTTGTTGTTGTTGTTGCCTTCAGAATTCCATTGAATGTCTTTGCAGTTCTTGGGGGTCATGGATCGATGCTTTTCAATCTTCTTTCTTTTATTTCTTCTTCCGCTGCTTCTTTTATCTTTCGTCTGAGAGAAGCATCCACAATGGACTCCATCCTGTGCTTTGTTGCAACATCTGAAACATGCTCCAAGAAGCGTGAGGGATTGCAATGCCATTGTTGCTCTGTCATCCATCCAACAGCCTCTCAATCACCCATCCTCAGAGTCATCTATCCAACCATCCATATATCCTCTTCTATAGGATTCATCCTCTTAGTCGTCAATCCATCCACCTATCCATTTGTCTATCCACCCATTCATCCAACCTACAATCCACTTATCCATCCATCTTTCTTCTTCCTCTTCTTCAATAAGAGTTTCATGGAATTTCCAAAGACTATTTCATTTCCACTAAGCTTGAGGTTTTCAATTAACAAGTCGTGATTGATTAATAAATAAGTAAATAAACTATTCATTTAGTTTAACTAACCCGTTCAATTGTTCCGCCAGGTGACATGTGGTTTGACATAGACTCGGGCAGATTCGATCCCAACTCCAGGTCTCTGCCTCCTCCATCCCAGCACTTCACCATCATCTTCAACACCTTTGTCCTCATGACCCTCTTCAACGAGGTCAATGCCAGGAAGATCCACGGGCAGAGGAACGTGTTCGAAGGTCTGGGCAGGAACCCTGTCTTCATCATCATCTGGATTGGAACCTTCATTGCACAGGTGATTGTGGATGATGTAGTTTGTCGTTATTATTGTTGTTTTTATTATTATTATTAACATTAATATCATTATTATTATTATTATTATTATTATTATTATTATTATTATTAACGAGTCCGATGATAATGCTATAAAATTATTCATTAACTAGAAATGCTTTCTCTTTTTTTTAATTCGACGAATTGAAACTTTTTCAACTCCGACATATTTTTCAAATCGACCGCCTCACAAAAATTGTTTAAAATAATTAAACTTTTAGTGCCTTTAATGCACTGCTACAAGTTTCTCAAATAAGTATCGATGTGATGCAATTAATTTGGATTTATTTCCTATCGAATCAATTTTTCTTTATTTCTAAAAATATTAAAATCAAAATAACATCCGTTTCCCTTTACGTCCGCTCAGGTGTTGATCGTACAATTTGGAGGTCATGCATTCTACACGAAACCCTTGACCGTCGACCAGTGGATGTGGTGTCTCTTCCTCGGGGTTGGGGAGCTTTTGTGGGGACAGGTGAGTGGCCAGGATGGTGAAAACTCAAAAAAATACAACTTAGCACAAACGACTACAACAACAACAACGACAACAACATTGCTTTTATCTGTGTGATAGTTGTCACAAGACATGCTTGCTCAATCAACAACATTATCGTTTGCACACAAGTAAATGTAAGTATGGTTCATTTATGTAGCGCCACATGCGTAGCATCAGAGGCGCTTCCTGTTAACCATTTGTATAGCGCTCCTTCCCGAGGGCGCTTGCGGCAGTGAAGGCTGGGTTTCGAACACGCCACATCAACAAAAACAACAACATCAGATGATGACTAATCACGCAACAACAGCTGTTAATCACGCACCACTACACAATGATTGAGCAACAGCATTGACAACAAAAGAGCTTCACAGTATTGGTTTTATTGATTTTAAAACAAAACCAATTTTGATGCATCACCCATTGTCAGGGAACATCTGCAGCCAAAGAAAGGTCGAGCTCGTTGAACTATCATTATCAGTACAACTATCACTATCAGTACAATTATCAGTATCATTATAGGTATCACTATCATTATCATTATCATGAGTAGCTGCAAACGAATGCATTCCAAACACCCAATTCATCAAGCACTCTTGTCAATGAACCTACTGACCTTCGGACTTGTAATACGTGCAGATTGTGACCTCCATACCGACCAGACGACTCCCCAAGGCGATGACCCTGGGTGCAGCCTCCCCACAGGAGATTGAGCGACTGGAGAAGGAGGTCGAACATGACGCAGGTCTCGACGATGCGGGCAGGGGCCAAATCCTCTGGGTGAGAGGTCTTACCCGCCTCCAGCATCAGGTACGTTGGAAAACATGATGGGAATGTGAGGGGAGGTGTGTTGTCGGCTTTTGTTGTAAAGTTTTTATGGATGGTTGGATGGTGTGGCTCTCACGTTCAGGTGAATTGTGAGTGATGAATTATGAATGGGTTGTGAATTGTTGTGTTAGTTTATTAAAGTTTAGTAAAGTAATTGAAGATGTTGCATTTGTGTTATTGTTGTATTTGATCAGGAGTTAAATCCAAGGGATGACTTTCTCAATATTCAGCACAAATTAATCATATTTACGGCAATAATTCGTTTATTGGGTGCATGTTAACGAGCCTCGATTGCTGATGATTTTATTTTAATTTGCAGATTTTAAGTTTCAATGTTTTCATTTGTTTTGTTTAATAATTCAAATTCAGTTTTTAAGTTCTTGCCATTGCTACATTACAACCTCATTTCAAACTCCACAAGCATACGTATCTGTACATACAAGCACCACACACCTTTATCTACACACACACACACACAGAAACAAACACACACACGCACACATACACACACACATGTTGCACTACTACTCTCCCTCACACATCCCTCATACTCACATCCAATCCAAATGCCTCCCAGGTCCGTGCAGCCAACGCTTTCAGATTGGCAGACGTCGACAGTTTCGAGAAGCGCAGTCTCTATTCACTCAACAGCCAATATTCACTTCATGGCTACAAAAACCTTCAAGATTTAAGGAGACAAGCGACCTCAGTTGACCTCAATGATGCATCGCCTTCTTCAGAGTGGCGCCCCGTGGCCACATAGGGGCGTACGGACCCGTGGCCCCGCACCACAATCCCTGCCATGCCCTAGTGGAGAATTATTTTTGCATATGACGACGATTTTTCAAAGTTTAATTTTTTTGTTTACTTAGTTAATAAATTATTGGTTTTTTTCTCTTATTTCATTGCATTTGTTTTATTTTGCGTCATTATTATTATTATTATTATTATTATTATTATTATTATTATTATTATTGCCATCATGTTTCATTATGTTCCCTTCCCCTAGTTTTTATTTTTTGCAAATTTTTCATACTTTTTTCCATAATTCAATGAAGAAATCTCAGTTGATGATTCTAGTTTGATTCTATTGGTTGAATTTGCTTGAGGGTTTGTTACGATTTCGCAATAATAATAATAATGTGTTTATTATTATTAATACGCTTATTAATATTATTATTATAATTAACTTAAAAATTATTCGTAATCAATGATTTTTTGCGCCTTAAAGCGATTAAATTCGTCTTGCTGACTTTGATTTTTCTCCATCGTTTCAAATGATCTTGTCTTCAACTGTCTATCTCCTCAACTTGCGCAATGCTCGTGGTTGTAAGAATAACCATGGTGATGATGTTGATGATGATGAGATGATGATGATGATGACGTTGATGACGATGATGATTATCATCACCGTATAACGGACAATTGACTAATTAATATTAATGACGATCGCATTTATAATATTAATATTATCAATGCTTGAGGTTGGTTATGATAACGATCATGTATTTTTTTTATTCCTATTAACTAGAAAGTGTGGACTATTATTTCGTTTTACTTCATTTTTCTGATTTGATTTAAATGAAGAGAGAGAGACTCAAAAAGTTGAAATGCATTTCGTGCAGAGCGAGCGCTTGTTCTTAATTCGTCCATTTCCATCGTGTGTTTCGATCGTGATTTCGACTGTATTATTATTATTATTATTATTATTATTATTGTTATTATTATTATTATTTTTGCAAATAATAATTATTATTATTATTGTTGTTGTCATTATTATTATCATTACGGCAATAAACATTAGTATCACTTCAATGTAGTCGTTGCTTATTAATATTATTATTATTATCATCAATATTATTATTATAACTATAAATATTATTATTGTTATTATTATTATTATTATTACCATTTTGTTATTAATTCTCTTACAATTACTGGCGAATTATTGGTGGTCTTGTCATTAAAAATATCCACGAGCGACGTGTAAAGTTAATTTTAGATTCGCTCTTCAGTCTGGTTGTGGCTTGGTTTTCGGTTCCCATGACGACGACGACGACGGCGTAGGTCGATGACGTCATTTGCCGGAGTGAAATAAATAATTTTTGATCGATAAAACTCAGCTGCTGACTAATTGTTAATTATTAATTATAATTTTTAATTATAATTGATTACGACGAGAAGAATAATTCCTAGATAATTTTAAGTCCAATTTTTTGGTGGAGCTCGGGCTGCGATCGTCATCGTCCTCATTCATTGTGGTCATCACTGCTCCGCTTTTAAGAAATCAGGTCACTGGTTCAACACCCGACCTGATTTTCTGCCAATGAAATTCCAAAAAAGGATTAGCAGTTTATTTTGGGCTTCTCTTGCTTAGAAACGCTTTGTTGTGTTCGAATAAAAAAAAGTTTTTTTTTTTTAATCTAATAAATATTTTTAAACTTTAAATTTCAAAAGTTAAATAAATTTCAAAAGTATTTTAAACTTTATTGGCTAAATTAGGTCAGGCGTGCTTGCAGGGGTTTTGAAAATGAAACTATTTATGCCTGGAAAAGTACTTTTAAGTACATGTAAGTGCTTGTAAGGTCAGATGTACTTGTAGTACGTGCTCCGAATACTGAATACTGGAATTCTCATCTGCTTTTGTGTTGCACTTGTGTGGCTTTTCGCTGGATTGTATTTTTATGCTCGTGATTTAAATTTAATTATGAAGATGTTGAATTACTATTATTTGTATTATTAATATTATTATTATTATTATTATTATTATCGTCAAATATTAAATTCCATATTTGCTATTAAAGTTGGCATATATCTTTCATATTCAACTCTCCATGTTTTGTGATCTTAATTATTAATTAATATTATTGTCGTTTAAATCATGCCAGAAATATTAAACATTTCTTAATAATATTAATGATAATATGTTCATTTATGAAGCGCAGTAAACCTGGCCATCACAGCTGTTTTGTGACTGCATACAACAATATATAGATATTATGACCATATTATCTTAAATATATTGTGTCAATGTCTGTCCCATGATGTGGTTGTAATTACAAATAAGGAACATTAAACCATAATATTATTATTATTATAACTTCCATTGATTGATCCTCGTTTTAATTTCCAGTACCTTGTGTTACCAGGATTAATGGTTGTTACGTAATATTATTGTTGATTAATGCGTTCATAAGGAGTGCATTTGAAATGATTTTTGTTATTTTATTTCGGATAGAATTTTATTTTACAAATCCTGGCCTTAAAGACATGAGAACATTTGAAGCAATGGACTTTCTTTTGAGATAATACAGGCATTAACTTAATAAATCTTTGGACGTAATTAATTATAATTAATTGACTTAATTATAAAGCTACTTTATTTATTAATGATACGTTAACTATTATTCGCACGAAAGCCACTGCTGATCTTAAAATCATAATATTACAAATGCCTTAGTTATTGTTAATGGCGTTTATTTCCTCATCATAATTACATCATTATTATTATTAATGATAATAAAACGTTTGTTTGTTTTGTTTCAACTTCCTTCAGAGTTTTGGTTCACTTCTCTCCCGATTATATTCCCGCTTCTGTGGCTTGTAACCGCTTTTTGTGATTCTAGGTTTGCTCAGTTCTCGTTTAATGTCTGATTCTGAATAATTTGAAGAGATTGACGATGGTCTTAATTTAATAACTGCAAAAAGAAAATGTATTTACGGAATAGAAGAAACTATTTACCAATGGAACTGGTTAATTCTTGATTTAATGGGCCCCGTTTTGCAAATTAAAGTTTAAGCTTATCGTGCTAATGTCATTTAAATTTTGGATTTCATTTTAAAAATTTTTATTAACCCCAATAATTATTAATTCAGAAATAATTTATTTTTAATTAATTTTGGGGTTTAGATAAGTTATGTGGTCATTCAGTCTTAGAACATGTGTGTTGATTTATGGGGTCACTAATCTAATGTCAAATGATACTTGGTGTGTGGATAACCACGGAGGTAGGCCCAGCCGTAGCCCCATCCCTAGCCCCAACTCTAGTCATTTTTAGAAGCAAATGAATTTAATTTAATTTTAAATGTGAAAAATTACTGAAACAATCTCCGGAAAACTAAATGTCTGCGTTTTGGTTTACCTTCCAAGGGCAAAAGGTTGATGCGAAAGGTTATAGAATTTTTTTTATATCTTATAATATAATAATTTACATGATATAATATAATCTTACAAAGTGTAAATAAACGTAACTGATTTCATGGTTAACTATAATCCTGATTCGACTCAAGATATTAAATATCGATTTCGATATTTCACCAGAGTAGTTTTTAGTAAATGATTTATTTCATTTGTGCACATCCCCGACGGCGGATTCAAATTTTATTTTTATTTTTATTAAACGAACTTCGTGACTCTTCCTTCAAAAACTTTTAATATCCACAGAGTGAAGTACATAAATAAAAAATAAGAATATAATTGCAATTTAATATTTTAAATGTAAATAATTAATAAGTGCAATTTTGAAATTAGAGAGAAACATACATACATACATACAAAACAACATACTTATCTTAATCCAAAGCTTAAGTTCTTAATCACAACCTCCGATATATTTTCAACTCCCGATCAAAATTTCAAACTCCGCAGATCCGAGTGGCGAATGTTTTCCAAGAACCAACAGTTCCAGTTGTCCCAAAGCCTTACCGAGGCAAACCTTCATTCGCCTCAATGGTAGCCATGGCTCAACGTGCGGCCAGCCAGCAATCCACCGGGCAGTCTCCGGACGGGGAAGTGGCCAAAGGGGTACCAGCCCCAGACACCGTTGGTTCTAGTGTGTAACGGATTCTCAATTATATCGTCTTACAAAAGCAGTCAATCGCTGCTGCGGTCGGCGCTGGATTCAACGTTTATGTGGTGGTTGATTGATTAACGAGTAGAGATTCGTCATTTTCAGTACGTCGTTGGAGTTCCGCTTTCACGTTTTTCGTTAGAATCGAGGGCAAATGCACTTAAAATTTAGCAGTGCATTTCCGCATTCGAGAGAACATTCTGAACTTTCGTTTCTAAAAAGCCTCTTTCTCTCTGCCGTTATTTTCGACGTTCACGATGCCAGTTAGATTGAAAAATCAAGACGTCCGCCAGCAAGTTTCACATCGGCATGTTGTCTTCGGTGCGGTGATTACGCCATCAATCTTTCATTATGAAACACGCGACTGCCATGTCTGGCGATTTGTCAATCGAAAACTTCCAATAACCGGCAAAACATTGAGGCGCCCATCACGGACTTGTCGCGACAATAGAACTTGGTGGCAGGCTTGGGCGCATGTGCCTTTCTACTGATTCTACCGAGGAGAGGCCAGATCAACTTTGAGTTCTCAGCCGAAATACTTGGCTTTCGTCACTTTTCAAACCGTCTCAAGGTGATAAATGTTAGCAGTGCTGGAACTATTTTTCATTTGTTTCTATTTTTAGAGGGTTTTGCCGTAAAGCGGTCAACAATTTGCTCCTCAAATATCTAGTTTTGTCTTAGATTTGTAGTCGCGATGCGTGAGATTTGAAACCGAGATGAGATGAATACTAACTTTGAATTCATGAAACTACTCGTAATAATAATAATAATAATAATATAATAATAATAACAATAACAATAATATATTAATAATAATATTAACAATAATAATAATAATAATTATAATTACAATTATAACTTACGACGAGCATGGATCATTGCGACGTGCTGTTTCGCTACGACCTAATTCATCATGCATTCCATTGACTGGTGTCGTTTGTCCACCCTGATGTTCTCAACCAGTAAAAACTGATCTTCTCGACGCTTAGAAACTTAGAAAAGCAGAACATGCCATTGCTTCGGTATCTTCGTCTTTGATTCTGTCTTCCTTTTCACTTTTAAATGCTAGGGCTTCTCTGAGAAGCATTGAAACTGAGAGGGCCGAATGGACTAATTGCGAAAAAGGACGACTTGAAGGACCTGATTGGCAAAGACAGCATAAATTCGTATGCGAAGGATGACCGCTGTCATGACGACTTAAGAAGCTCTGCATTCTGAGACTTGCGCTTGCGGCACGTTGACCAAGATACTTGGCAGATTTTCTCCTTCTCGGAATCTTCTCAATGTTTAGAAGGAAGTTTGTAGATATTGGAATAATTAACTACTGTTTGTTTCATGGGTACTAGTCACTTTAGACGTTCCATTTCATTCTACCCTATGTGATATTTTTATAAGTCTCCTCATCATATTCTCATACTCGTCTGTCTGCAACTCGCCGCTCTCGAAACTGGAAGATCTTTCTGATTCTGGATCATTGAGTCAAGAATTAGAGAAGGACGTCATCTTATTAGAGGTGAGAAGGAGCCTTCTATCTCGTCATGCTGAATTTGAAAAGATTATGCGTGAGTTGATGAGGTATTTTAAGGCAGGCATGTTGCTCCCACAGAGGCAATAACAATTTCTCGTTCGTCGGAGTTGGTGGGAGATGAAATCATCAACACATTTGCAAAATTTTAGAGGACTTCTGGAAGCCAAATGTCCGTTTCGTATCTTGATTGTTCAAAAAAAAAAAAAATTCTAAAATGATTCTAGTGGGTTGAAATTCAATTTTCCATTTCGTTTGCAACTTCAACTGCAGAGTTTTTCAGAGTGCTAACCGGCGACCATACAATTCACTTGTCTTTCGTAAATGTTACGTGTGCATATGGTTGGTTCGTTACTTCTAGATATTAACATTTTAGCTAGATGTAATCGTCTATGATATTTCATTTCGACAGTTTTTGTAGACATTCCGATCGTCCAAAAAATATTGTCCAGTTTGTTCCGAGATGGAAAATATTTTGCTTTATTCATGAGCTTTCAGCAAATTTCAGACCGTTTTAGCGTCTTTTCCTGATTTTTGAAATTCACAAATGTTGACTTCAACTCATCTCAAATTCTAGTTCTCGTATTCAAATGGCTCCTTTTGTCTTTAGAGGATTTAAACGATATTTCTATTTTTAAGAACATCGTCGTTTTGTGAGTGTTTTACTAGTCTCGAGTCTTCCAATAGAAATCAATTATTGATACCATTCTTATCGATGTTATTATGCGTTTATTATTATGTCCGTGGACGTTACAAAAAGTTGTCAAACATGCTAAAAGTTTATAGACGTGAACGGATAATTATTATTGATATGGCTTCCCTCCATTGTTATAGATTCCGTACAATTTCCCGGAAAAATTGAAGAATTTTCTATTTCCATATTGAAAAGCAGTTTTAAAGTTTTTGTCCGTTGCCTCATCACAACGTATTCAAACTTATTCACGATGGAATTGAAGAAATTGATGAAATTGGATGATCTACAATTTCATTACTACATAGAACATGACTTCGTATTTGATGGATTTAACTAAAATTTTGTCGGAATTTTGAATGAAGAGGAGATTTAATAAAATTTGAATATTTTGAAAAATTCTTGAATGACAAGCCTCGCAAATACTTGAGGGCATTTTGTATACGAATGAAATTGGTTTTAACCTCAGTTCATTTCAAGTAACATTTAATTGTATGATATTTCATGCTTAAAAGGCCAATATTTTAAATGAGCGAAAGATATTTTTATAAGGAAAAACATTTCATTCAGCCAACGATCCATGTTTATTTCTTTCACTTAGAATCTGCTCCAAATCGTGAATCAGTTGGTAAAAAATAGCTCAATTATGAACCGCAGCTATAAATTCTAAGAATTAAATGCATAATCTTGTTTAATTTTACAATTTTTTTAAATAAACATTTTCCAAAGAAAATCGTTAACCAGTGTTAAATAAGTATTTCTAACTGTTAATGTTAATAATCTAACAAGATAAATTTCTTAGTGCAAATAACTTTTGTAGAAACTTTATTTCGAATATCACCAGCAAATAACACATTGAAAAAAAAATACTAATTGCGGCTGTGGGTCAAATGATATTTAGTCATGTTTAGTCCTGGTTTCTAAGCAGACTTGGTGCGATTTTCAGCTCTACTTAATTAGTTACTAGTTAGGTTTGTACCTGATAAGGAATATTAGAGGACGCTCGAAGTTGAGATTTGTTGTACTATTCGTTGGAGCTGCCGTACGAAATTGAGATTATTCAACAGTTATTTCGTGAATAAACTCGCGTTAGAGATGTTATCTGTGACATGTGTGGGTTTGCTTCTTGTTTGTTTTGCTTCTGCCCTCGACAACGGTTTGGGTAGAACTCCTTTGATGGGGTGGTTGAGTTGGGAACGATACAGATGCACAGTGGACTGCGATAACTACCCAGACGACTGCATAAGGTGAGAAGATGAGTGCAACTAAAATTCAATTGCAATTAATTTGAAAAATGCAGTGCAAATGATATTCTAAACTTTCAGTGAATGGCTGTTCATGAGAACAGCAGACGAAATGGTGAAGGGAGGCTACTTGGCAGCTGGCTACAATTACCTGATGATCGATGACTGCTGGCAAGCACCAACAAGAGATGCCAACGACAGACTTCAAGCTGATCTAAAGAGATTTCCCAATGGAATTAAAAAGCTGGCTGATTATGTAAGCTGGCTGAAATTTTGTGGATTATTGAGTTTAATTTTAATTAGGATGTAAGGGGATTCTGATGAAATTGAAGTATTTAGTAATAACATTCTAAAGGCAATTGTGTTACTTTGCCAATAACAAGAAATTTTTTAGGATTATGATGTAATTAATAAACCCTGTAACTATATCAAAACATTAATCATAATAATAACTCTTAATTTAAAGAAATTCTTCATTACTTGGGCAGTTCTGCAGACACTAAATTATACAGTAATCGATACATTCTCTAGATCCACAGCAAAGGACTGAAGTTTGGCATTTATTCCGACATCGGACACATGTCTTGCGCAGGGTTTCCTGGTTCCGAGTTCCATTTCGAGAAGGACGCCAAAACCTTTGCCGAGTGGACGGTGGACTTTCTGAAGTTGGACGGGTGCTACTACGACATGGATAAATACCACCTGGGTTTGTTTCTTGTCTCCGAAGGAGGTTGATTGGCCTATGCCAAGGATTATTTTATTTTAGTAAAAAATGTTTGTGAATTGTGAGTTAACGTGTGGAGATTAGTCAGTGTTTTGTTGGTTAATTTCTGGTTTTATTGGGAGATGATATTTTGATTTTTCAGATTTCTCATTATTCTGTCAATTTTTATGACATTGTTTATATTTTTGAAGTTTTGTTTTAGTGCCAACATTAGGTATTAAATTTATTTATAACCTTTTCATTAACATATGACATGTTTTAACATATATTAACATGTATAATGTTATGTCATTAACATAATTAACTTGTAACAATTTCGTTAGAAATCAAACGGCCAAATAACTTAAAAATCAAAATATCCTGTTTGCAATTTAACATTAGAATTAGAATTTGTTAAAAGATACATTTCCAAACGCCAAAATTAATTTTAGCCTACCCAGAAATGGGTAGATATTTGAACAAGACCGGACGACCCATGGTCTACCACTGCGACTGGCCTTGCTATCAGGAATATGCCCAGAAGAATGTTAGCTTATTGTAAATCAATTATTTCTTCACTTCAATTCAATTGACCAATTTTTCGACAGCCCGACTATGTGATGATCGCCAAGCACTGCAACACGTTCAGGAATTGTCGCGACATCGACGACTCCTGGGAGAGTCTCATCAGCATCATCAACTGCGAAGGAGAGGACAGAACCAACTTCACCAAAGTCGTCGGACCGGGAAGCTTCTACGACGCGGACATGGTCGGTCGGTCTGGCACGTTCGTTTGTAATGAATGCGATGATGTTTGCGAGTCCTAGAAGCTTATCCCGTTCATTGTTCGCAGCTTATTATCGGGAACTTCGGGCTCAGCCACGACCAGGAGAGAGCCCAGATGGCCATTTGGAGCCTCATGCCTTCCCCTCTTGTGATGTCGGTCAACCTCACCACCATCAGGCCTTCCTCGAGGGAGATTCTGCTCAACGAAGGAGCCATCGCTATCAATCAGGATAAGATGGGACAACCAGGGAAGAGGATATTGCAGGTAAATTTTTTATTTGGGTTAAATTATTTATTATACTATTATTGATAACCGGTTAAGATTAACATATTAATTAGTCAATGGATTGTTATTTTTGTCAACTCGATCAATATCATGATCAAACCAGCAAGGCAACATTCAAGTCTGGACGCGTCCTTTGTTGCCGGAAGGAGCCTTTGGATTTGCATTCCTCAACTCTGGCGATGAAACTCCCCAGAGGTTCTCGGTCAAACTGAGTGCCCTCAACTTCTTGAAGCCGGAAGGATACCAGATCTCGGAGGTCTTCAGCGGCCGCAAGATCGGGAACTTCAAACCTGCGGACCTTTTCACCGTCGACATCAATCCGTCCGGAGTTTTCTTTGGAAAAGCCACTCCGATGTAAGAGTGGCGGGGATTTCCAGGAGTAAAAATGATTCCAAGGATCTGATGGATTCACGTTTACTTTTGTTATTCTTGTGATTTTGTTCATTAATTCCTCACTAAAGATTGTGACTGAATTGAATCAATCCAATTCCTAAGAAATCATTTATTGTGCCTCATGCTGTCCTCGAGGTGTGCTGCAAATGTTCGAACGACAAGGATGTGGCCTTTGTTTTGGGGTTGAATGTCACCGATGTCAAATGTTTGAATTGCCGTCGATGCTATTTCCATATTGGATTCATTGCTGATCCTTATGAATTGTTCTCCTTAAATGAAGTTTTTATGCTTAATAATAATTATGATAATAATAATAATGATATTAATAATAAAGTAATCTGATTTGTACTTAAATCATTTTTTTGGTGCATCACGCTGCCTTCGAGATGTGCTGCAAAAGTTGAATTAACCTGGTTCAATAGAAATTTGTTGTGAGTGGTTGCTTTTGGAGCCGATGTACTTAACAGTAATCTAAACAACTATCTTTTGGTTGCAGAGCTTCTAACGTTCAGTTAGTTGTAGGTAGTTGATCACTAATCGAATTGTTACTGTTGTTTGATCTTGTGAAATTTAAGTGGTTTCTATGTTGAAGATTTTATTGCTAATGACTGCTTGTTCTTGTTTCCATCATTCCAGAACTTTTGGCATTTAAATTTTCTGATCGTACTAAAGTATATCCGCAAATTGTTTGAGAGTTGTTTTTGCGATCTGATGTCGCAGGTGCCTGACGAGGAGCCAAATTTCAGAAATTGCCCTCTCATGTTATGGATGCCACCAGTTCTTCCAAGTCAATCAATAATTTGGAAGCTGGAGTTAAGCTCTGTGATGTTCCGAGCCAGTATCTGTGCTCCCGCATGGTCTAATGGTTAAGACTTCCGCCTCTCACTGATTCCCATATTCGGGAGCACCGTCCTAATCATCTAGCTGTGCAGCGGACGTTAATAAACAATCAGGGACGATATCAGACGCTACGATTCCAACCATTTTCAGGTTTTGGAGTCTTGCGTCGCGTTATTTTGGAAATAATGCGTTCTTCTCTTCTCGGTGATCTGAGGAGTGAATAAAGCATAACGTTCCCTAAAGGTGCAGGAATGAAAAGAAGTCTGTAACGATGGTTACTTTAGTGATTCAGTTATGGATGTTTCCATGTTACTGTCTATATCGCTCTCGTCATTGAAAAATACGAAGATTGTTATAATTTGTAATGATAAAGTGTAACGACCATTGTGTGTCCCTCAGAAATGATTAAATCGTCGAATAAACCTGCATGGCTGAGTTCAAATAAGTACGACTTCACATTGTCACTCCCCAGGCGCCTAGCACCATTCATTGCTGACCCCTGGGGAAGCAAAAAAAACCCGGTATTATTAAACTCGAAAATGTCCTCGATGATAGCTTGAGATCAGCCAAAA
Organism: Hirudo medicinalis; assembly: GCA_011800805.1. Taxonomy (NCBI): domain Eukaryota; kingdom Metazoa; phylum Annelida; class Clitellata; order Hirudinida; family Hirudinidae; genus Hirudo; species Hirudo medicinalis. The sequence goes on along the minus strand of MPNW01000802.1, from coordinate 69,853 downwards.
AATCCGATGAGCAGGCCTGGCAGAGCTGCCGCCACTACGAAGAAGACGAGAAAGGAAGAAAGAGCGAAACCATAGGATATCCTCAGGAAGTAATAGGCCCTTTTCCCGCTTTTGGACTTCTTCGACAAGACTGCAAAAATTAGAAAACCAAAAGCTTATTTCAATAAATTAAGCTTAAATGGCTTGAATTACTTTGCATTGGATTAAATATTTATCAAAGTTTCATCCATTAATTCGAGGTCAGTTGGTTTTAAATTAATCAATTAACCGGTATGAAAGCCAACTGATCTCATTAATTTCTGAAACAGAAATCAAAATCACAGAGAATGCAATGTAAACAAAATAACATATGTTATATTATTATTATTATTTTATTCAAATTCAAACACGGATGTATTGCAGCCGGATAAAATGATTGCCAAGTCTCATCCAGAGACCTCAGACAATAAAAAAAAAATCAAAAACAAACAATAATAATAAATGGAAATGAATGAAATATCTTAATTACAAACAGAGTTAAAAAATTAAATTTAATTAACACCAACAAAAACGTTTGTCCTTTCGATGTCAGTTCTTCTATCAACCAAGTACTTTCCTTAGAACATGTGCAGTCCCATTCAATGCAATGTTTTGAAAATCTTCAGCACTCGGCTTTCCGGGTATCAACTCAATTTCCTTATTAAAATTGTCACTCATAGTTCCTAAGGCTCCAACTACAACTGCTATCACTTTTGTCTTGACATTCCACATTCTAGAAATTTCTATCTGCAGATCTTTGTATTTCAACCTCATCTCTCTCTCTCTTTTTTCAACACATTTACGTCATCAAGTAATTATTATTATTGTTATTATTGCCGTCAGACACGTTTTAATTAATATCCTTGTAATGTGCCGTCATAGAATATCGACTGTAGTATTGTCCCTTCTGTAATGGGCATATAAAACCTTTTGTTCTTGGCAACAATGGGTTAAAGATTCCAATGAAAGGTGTCATCTGCCGCGCCGCAGTAAATTGTCTGCCAGCTTTCTCGGCCGCCCAATCCAACACCAAATAAATTTTATTTAAGATAATTCGTATTCGATATCAAATAAATTTTCGAAATTGCATAGTTATTATAATAAATTGATTAATTATTACGCTCACTGATCCTCATTATTACTGATTGAGAACATAAGTAGACAAGCACAACGTTTGTTGGCTTGTAATAATTCTAACGCTTGAAGGAGAGAAACCAGATTCTTGCAAATTTATAAAAAAAAAATCTAATTATAAATATTGCAAAACTGTTGGAATGAAATTTGTTAAAATTATGTTTGGCGATTGTTTGGAACGAACGTGTTTCTGACGTGTTTGTTGATTTTAATGACTCTTATTCTGAAGAATTAATTTTTTTCGCGCTTGACGATACAAAATGTTGAAATTCAAGGCAAAAGACTTACTGGCTAGTAAAATAGCAGGTATTCCCGTTAAAGGCATGACGAAAGAGGCTGCAATTGCCAGCAACACGAGAGTTTTAAAGGAAGTCGTCAGGTAGGTGCTTCTGGAATGATCATCTGCCATTCTGGCGATGCTGTTTGCCTTGTCCGAGACGAAGTAATCGTTCCTCTCTGGTCGGTCCTCCATCTCCTCAATCGGGGAGAGATGGGTTGGAAATGAGGGAATGGAATTTATTGAAACGTCTGATGATTTCCTGCCTAACTTTGAGGCCTTTTCGAGAAATGGCACCAACGAAGAACAGCCACTTGATGTCGCCTGCTTCAGTTGTAAGGTTCCGATGACGATTCCGAGTTTGGTCTCGTAGATCGATTTGTCGCATTCTATGGCAACCTGGAATAGGCGGGAAAAGTTAAAGTAGAATTGATTCTCTTGACTGGTTGTTTTTGACATTGAAGCTACCGTAAAGACATCGTTTTGAACGAACGAAATAACGTGATTTAATGTCACAGTTCAACAAGTTCACTATTACTACACTGATGTAATAAAATTCCAGATTGGTCCATTTAAAACTAAAAATTTAAATTTTCGGATTTAAGACAAAAACCTGTCTTCAGAATTTTAAAAGCTGGTTTCCTTTCATGGTTTTTGAATTCCAACAAAACATATCAGCCACGAAAGGATCAACAATAATGACAGAAAATTTTTTGAAAGTAAAAAGATTTTTATCCAAGCATTTGCAAACCTTTTCGTTGCAACAAACGAATTTCACGACAGCGATGTATCTGTGCGGACTTTTCAAAATACACGTTCAAAAATATTTTTTTCACTTTAATTTCAATGTTTTATATTTTAATGTGCGATTTAATGTTATTAATAAATTATTAATTAATTTAATGCAAATGTATTATGTTAATTATATTACTAAATTATTAATTAATTCAATGCAAATGTAAAAGTTAATCTTAACAACAATTAGCTGTGAGTTTCTAAGCAGTCCAAAAAATTCAGATTCTGAACTCCGATAAATTCCGAAACATTCACAGAAGAACTTATAGAAATCTCACTTCTAAACGATAGCTTGTGTAAACGAGAGTGCAACAAGGACATTTCGATGTTGGGGTCAAATCTTTGGGTAGGGTCAGGAGGGCTTGCCCTGAATAAGAAACCAGGTTGTGAACCTCTCTTATTACTTGTTCTTCTTGGGTCATTTGTTTTGAGGTACCCTTGTGGTGTCCTGAACACGTGACTTCCTTTTGTAGGGAAATGTAAGAGCTTCATTGAGTTTTTATGGTCAAGCATCAATTTAAAATATCTTATTTAATATATATGGTTTTTTTTAAGTTTTGGCTTGTGGGAATTAATTAAATCCATTGTAACCAGTCCATTATTCTTATCAACAGTATTCACAATAACGATCAGTGATAAAATGTACGGTGTTAACAATGAGCAATCACAACATTCATAACAGTTAAATGATATGCTAATTTTTTCTAACAAATAATATCTAAAACAAACTCATAAACCTAATTCACTAAAGAAAGCTGGACCTACCTTGATGACCTGGGCGTATTTCAGGATGACCTTGGCAAGTCTTCCTTCCAGTATTCTAATCACTTCTCCAGGTGTGAAACATCTCCTCTCCAGCAACAGTGCCAGTGGAAAAGCTGGATTTCTGCGTTTGTTTGTGAATCTGAATAGGATCGGATATGGATCCTGTGTTTGGGGAGGAAAATAAGAAGATTTAGAAAATTTAAAAATTCTTTTTTTTGAAAATTATTCTTATACAATTGTTTATTTGAGAATGTTTAATTCAAGTTGAAATTGCTGCGAATTAATCGGCAACTGCGTTTTCTGATTTAAAAAAAAATTGACGTTTGTTTAATTACGTGTAATGAAATTTTAGAATTTACTGAGCATTACAAAAAAATATTACATCAAATTTTAGTGACTGAAAATTGAAAGTGAAGAAAGAAAGTACAATTTTTAAGGATAAATTCTTTCCAAATTACAATTGTAGGTGGGTTGGATGCAAAAAAACATGGACAATTGTTATTGATTTGGTTCAACTTTTTTGACAAATACCACTGATCATATTTTCACTATTACACATTTTGTTGATGATTAACATGAATACTTGGTCAAATAATTTAAATAAAATAATGGTAGTAATAATAATAATAATAATAATATAAATTCAAGTCTGGTGTAACATTACATCATGTCGTTAGTGTGATATTCAATGAAATATTTGAAATTATTTCAAAAGTATTGGAAAATATGTCCTCTGAAAACCAGTTTGGCCGCTAAATTCATTAAATTCAGTCCTGGTGTCTTATGATTTTTCTTTAGCCAATCCTTTGAATGCCTCAGGTGTGCGAATCAGATACGAAGAATTTACTAATCTCTCTGCCATTCTCTTAGAGTACCTTCAAGAGGGTGCTTTTTGGCGGTGTAGCCTGGGTTATATGCCCCACAATGGCTTCTTGCTTTCACCGTCGCGTGCCGGAATGCAACCCACTGCGCTAATCGAGATGCTCATCTATTCTGAACTTATCGATTCTAGGATTGAAATCCTCATAGCCTCAGGGTTCAGCTATGAGTTAGCTACAGCAATATAGCACTTTAAATATTTTTCAAATTAATTTCTTAAATACATTCCAGTTGGAAATCATTAGCCATTTTGTTGGCTGTTCTTCAATTGCATCTTAAAAGTGCTCTCAACTGTTCGTTTAGACGCCATTTCACCTGTGCATTGGCTAGGAATTTTTTTGTGTTTTCAAAATAATAGGCTCAGTTCAGCTTTTAATGGGAACGCGCTTCTAAAAGGTTTTTGAAAAAATTTATTGAAAAATAAAAGCATTGAATGGCAGGATTTTCTCGAATTGAAGCTTGCAATTGTGGATCGATTTTAACCTAAACATTTGGGAAGACTTCAACCATTTATTAACCAACACTTTTACTCTAAACTTTAACTTTGCAATGTCAGGAAAACAGGAAAAATGTTGTCTCTCTTTTGAATTAATATTGTGAATTAGTTTGTTGAATGTACTTTCTTGTGGTCATTTACTTGGCAGATGTACACAAAAAGGCTTCGGCAACTCTTGATATTTTGAAGCATTTAGTTAAATAAATAATACTTAATCACACCACGTTATTTTTATTTCTTAAAAATTATCATATCTGTTAAAGAATCTATGCTAAATGATATAAACAGCAATCCATGGTTTGGAATGCAAATGTTTAGACAAACTGCTTCATTAGAGGAAGGATTCCCTATTACACTACTATCATCGATTTCAGACACTTTCATAAAGTCAGGGGATGTTGTTGCTTCTTTGAAAGTCAAGTTTGAATAAAAAAAACCTTTTACAATTTGGGGATCTACTATGTTGGTAGATAAGTTATGCTGCTGCTGCTAATGATGATGATATTGATGCTGATGATGATGTTGACAGAAGTTAAACATTGTGAAATCAATTTTAGTAAGATATTTTTACTAAGAAAATATTTTTGAAAATAAACAATTGTCTCTTTCAATTAATTTTCTGTTGCATTCCGTGACGTTCTTTTAAAAATGTGTTCCTTTTCCGAAACATAGTTTTTATTTAACAAATTTTATAATTTTTAAGCGATGTTTGTGGATGTTTATGGATTTATTTTAAATATTTTCTGTGATATGAATAAAATCACCACATATCCTTTGCAAAATCACTTGTTCGATATTCAAATCAATAGAAAACAAAAATTTTACAACTCATATAAAGTTGGTTCGTCATAAAACAATGAAAACATTCAATAATTTCTTTCATTTCTACTTTCACACCTTCCAAGCCTCTCAGATCCACTCATAAAGAATGAAGAAAAATGTTTTTGCAAAATCTTGAAAGAAATACGAAGAATTTAAGTTTTACGACCAGCGGACAATTTGTCAGGGAACAATAGAAGTTGAAAATCAACCCAGGAAATATAATCCATCGATTTCTAAATTGTTTTCATTTCAAAAGATTTTCTGGATGAGAAGGAGTTTGTGTTCGAACAGGTTTGGATGCTGAGACGCTTTTTATTAACCATTTATATAGCGCTCCTTCCAAAGGGTGCTTGTGGCAGTGCAGGCTGGGTTTCGAACACGACACGACTGTTGCCATTGCCGACGTGTGCAGGAATCCCTGCACGCCAAGTAAATTGGAAATAATGAACATAATCTTAAATAACCAGTATAAATGAACAGTTTTTAGTAATTTATTAATATTTATTATAATATCAGTTACTGATATTAATAGTTAACAATAATAATTAGTTACGGCATGCATTTGTAATACAGAAAAACAACAGTTGCTTAAATAAACATTTGTTTAGAGACCATGGTTGTTAAAAACAAAACAAAAAACTCCTCACAATGATTCACTATTTACATACATAAACACCCTTTGTTCAGTCTGTTCACTCACTTTGAAAACCTCAGGCAAAAGATTAAGATCAAGTTCAGCTAGAACACAGAAGACCTCTCTGCTTCCAAGTTCAGAATCCCTGTCCTCGGTCTTGTAAGAGGCAGTCAACTGGGCGTAGTAGGATACCCTAGCCTGAGAACCCGTAGACGATGCTGGCAAATTCCCACCGAGTCTGTACTGAAAGATAATGCTAGGGCAGTTGATGCACTGAATGTGCTGTACTGCTGGGCCACTGTTTGGCTGGTCGTTGTTGTGAGAATTGAGGCTGAAAATGAGAATCGATTCGTCGACTACGACGCTTTTGTTGATGAATTCGAGTTTGGTTTCGTTGTCGAAGAATTTGACCTCCGCTACTCCGCTGATCCTGAGGTACAAGTCTGTGGAGTATTTGTTCCTTGGTAATGCGAATCATTGGCTAATAATCTATTACATAATTTGTTAATGCAATTGTTACATTACAATACATAGTTATATAATAATAATTGATTATAATAACCTCGATAATTGGTATCATTTCAAGGAAGTACTTATTTTCTAATTCTTATTCATTTAAATGTAAATAATTATTTTCAAATTCAGTTAGATTTTTTTAAATGATTTGTCTTGCGTGCACTTTAAAATCATTACAATTTAACCTTGAAAATATCGTTTAATCACATCAGCGAATGTTGAACAGTGACATTGTTGACTTAATATTCACATAACATTAACATAATAATTATTGTTATTAACACAATATTAACACAATATTTATTTCTAATTAACATAATATTAGCATAATATTATTGACATAAATAATCAAACATTAGATTTTGAATGCAAAAAGTAATCACTCCAACCTTGAACTCCACTCTTGAAGAGACCGCTTGTCATTTCCACTTGTCCATTCATTAATTCACCAGCTTTGTAGCACTTGGACGACCTGTCGAAGCTGATGGACATGATTCTCACAACAAATCCAACAGACTCGGCATCAACACAGGTTGAACCATTCCAGGTGATCGAGCTGCACCTGCATTTATGCACTTGGAATGCAAAGGTCTTCCCAGTGAAATGATTTGGAGTTTGCGTGCGAAGGAAAATAACAGTATTTTTTAAAAGTAAATAAATTATTTTAAAAGTAAATAAATTATTTTAAAAGTAAATAAATTATTTTAAAAGTAAATAAATTATTTTAAAAGTAAATAAATTATTTTAAAAGTAAATACATTATTTAAATAAATAAAAACAGAAAAAGTATTAGTCAGGAAATTATTTAAATTATTTATTCATCTAAATAAAAAAAAAATGAAACGAAATCCGATACTACTACTACTACTACTACTACTACTACTACTACTACTACTACTACTACTACTACTACTACTACTACTACTACTACTACTACTACTACTACTACTACTACTACTACTACTACTACTACTACTACTACTACTACTACTACTACTACTACTACTACTACTACTACTACTACTACTACTACTACTGCTGCTGCTACGATCGCTTGCGGTTTTTGCGTCAGTCTCACTATTTCTGTGACCATTTTGTGTCCCTTACATTCCGTTTAGGACTGTGAGATTATTAAAGGGGAGAAACTGAGGATGAGTTACAAACATTTCGATTTTAACGTTTAGTCTCGTCGTCACAACTTCAGATAAATTTGAGATAGAGAAGTGATTTAAATGCATTTGTTTCCGAAAGCATCTGCTCTTTGATGTTTCTGGGAATTCTGAGAATTTAATTAATTTGAGGACTCGTCGGAAAGAACAGAAGGTAAACAATGCAGACCCTTTCACGCACCTTGGCAGCTGTCACACAAAGGTGAGAGATTGTTGTGGTTCTTCGGAGATACGGCCTGTTGACCAACAGAAGTGCGAATAATCGTAGCGCAGCGTTTGGAATATCTAGAGGAGCAAAAATTCCTGAGAGTCGTGTCCATCCAGTCCAGTGTCATGCCGAACGGTCAGGAAAAAGTTACTTTTTTTTTCTTCAACTTTGACAATGGGTTCCTTGTCTTCGAATGACCCTAACCCTAACGTGGATTGATGGAAATTTTCTCCGTGACAGGTCGTCGAAAGGATGAATTCATGACTGATGTTCTCAGAGACAACATAATCTCTGATTATGAGTGAATTTCGAATGTTTGGAACAGCAGAGGCAAAACAATCAAAATTAGGATCAAAAGAATCAAAAAGCGGCAGTTTCAGAGAGCCTCTACAAAACTGTAGATGGCCAGGGATTGAGATCATTCACCAAGGAAGTTGGAATGACACTCAAGATATTCACGCTTGAGCGAGTGGATTTCAGCTGCTGTTCCGAGAATTCCATTCCATCCGGCCAACACATCAGATGCATGAAAATCCGAGCTGCTGCACTGCAATGCAGGCTTAGAGATTCAAGTTGGAACCCGCAGGCTCTCAGGGAATGCGATGAGGGTTGTCGATCCTTTGAGTCGCTTGGGCACATGATCCAGAAATGCCCAAGAACGGATGACGCAAGGCACGAGTGGCATAATGCAGTTATGAAAGATTGGAAAACGAATTGTAAAAATGACTACAAAACAAAAAAGAACCCCGTATCCCTGAGGAACAGGGACTTAAGATACCAGATTTATGTGCATGGAGGAGTGACACCTACATAGTGTGTGATTTAGCCGTTGCCTCAGATGACTACAACCTAGACCGGGTGCACGACAACAAAGTTTCGAAATATGACACTCAAGATATTCACGCTTGAATGCTGAAAAGTGCTCCAGTTGAAACTCAGAGATTGCTGCCAAATGTTGGCACATTTATGAGCAACTGGAGAGGAGTGATGTCCCAAAAATCTTTTAAATCGTTTAGATTTTGGAAAGATTGCGGTGTTCCAAGGACAGGCCTTATGAAGATCGTAACTTTTGTTCTCAATCAGAGCTACAAGATATGGAGGACTCACAGGTGCCATCGAAGAAGGAGGACCACATCTCTGGATGTGATGGCGAATTCTCGCTGACATTAATGATTGACGTTGTAAGGTACGATTGACATTTTGTGTTACGGCTTGTCCTTTTAATCCACATGTCCAGGGAGATATCGGACCGTTTCGAGGACACTAAACCTTTCGGAGTGGTTTTTCGAATTTGGTTTTTCTTATTGTTAATGTTGGTGTGGCCGAGAAAATAAAAAAAAACAGCATTAATAATAATGATATTAATAATAATAANTTTTTGGTTTTTCTTTTTTTTTTAAATTTTTTATTCTGAACAAAAAAAAAACAAAAAAAAAACAAATTAATAATAATGTATAATAATAATAATAATAATAATAATAATAATAATAATAATAATAATAATAATAACAACAATAATTAAGGCAATTGTAATTCGATGATAGGAAACCGATATTTAAGCCATGGAATCTTTTTGGTGCAAACTGTTTATTGGGAGAACCTGGCAATTGTGAATGAAGAAGTGCATTTGTCATAAATTTGAATGGTGCATTCAACAATGCACCTAATTAATTAAGAATTTAATGCAACTATGCATTTAATCAACCATGACGTTCGACTTTTTCTTAGGACTTTTACGATAAATTGTATTACATCAATTACATTAAATTTTAAATTTAATAATTTTAAAATGACTTTTAAATGCAGACTTGAAAAAAAAACAAGAAAAAGAAACATATCATCGTCGATATTTACAGCACTTTCTTAAATAGTCTCAGTGGAAAATCGGCAAAAGTGTAATTAATTGATTGACCAATTAGTAAATTTATTGTGGTTAATAATACCGCCTCAGAAGAATTATCGTCAATCGAATAATGAATAATTAACGAATAATTACGATCAATTCAGCTGAAAGTTCAATGAGTGGAAGATCCTGTGTTTGAAGGAATGAAAATCAATCTGATTTTTGCTTATTCTTCTGCAGATATGGTGACGACGACGACGATGATGATGATGATCATCTTGTCTAATTTTCAAATTAATGATTTTAAATAAATTTATTTTTTGTAAAAATGTGCATTTAAAAATGTTATTTACAGCCTAATTTTTAAATATGAATTTTCACTGCATATAACGAACTTTCATTTTCAACGGTTTCTTCATCTTTTGTTGATAGATATTATTCCATATTGTTTAATTAATTTTAATTGCTTGAAAAGGATAATAATTAAGTAATCGCATAAGTGATTACAATTCCTACAATTGTCATTTGTAGGAAGTCTTCACAAATAATTATGTAAATTATGCAATAATAGTTACATAAATATCAGTTACACAAATAGTTGCTTACACCATTAGCTTATGATTTTGTTCTAATTTCTTTGGATTCTCGTGCTAGGAATAATCTACAACCTTTATGAGCTCTAAACAACCCTTTCATATTCCTGAATATTGGACACTTTTTATAGTGCTATTTCAATGGAAAGCTTCCTTAAGGATATCGACGACGATGTTATGTGGTTGACGTCATTTCAGACTTGCAGGTTCATTGATTTTCAATACTTCTGTTCTTGAATCTACCTAGCTAATAAATAAATTATTCGTGTCGTTCGTTTCCCTGCATGGTTCTGATTTAATTGTGAGTAATTAACATAATGGTAAGACACGAAGCTCGTTAGATATTCCGATAATTCACCGCAGGAAAATTCCTCGTCTTACTAATTCTTAGGAGGGCAAAATAAAAAAGTTGGTGGACTTTGACATTTACATGTCAAGGACAAGCAGGGCCGCCGACATAAATTTCTGGCCCCTATGTAATGTCAATTAATTTGGTCATGGAAAAGCAAAAATAAAAAGGATTTAAAACCCGGGCAGGACCAAAAAAATTGCCGGACCCCTGGGCACTTGTACCCCCTCTCGGCGGCCCTGGGGACAAGACGAAAAATGTATCGGAAATGTGGCCAAAATCAAAAATTTAAATGCCATGCAAAGAAATGTTATTGAGGATCGATATGAGAAAGCTGAAAGGGTTGTTGTTGTTGCCGTGAGTGGGGGATATTCTATTAAAATGGCAGATCAATGTTCTGAAACGAGAATTAAAATTGGCGAACAATGTTTTCAGGGAATAATTAATTAAAAAAGTTCCAATTTTGACAATATAATTAATTATAAAATACTATTTTCAAAATATCGCAATAAAGTTCCACTTGAAAATAATTGAAGAATAGTCTGCAGAAATTGAAAGCGTTTAAAACTGAAAAGATGTGTTAAACAAGAGAAAACATGTTGCGGGTTCACAGAGTAAAAAGAGGAATTTGCAAATGCTTAATCATTTTTCGAACAAAAACACTAAAAATATTGTTTCCATGCAGCATTTTCTACGATTTCAAATAGATACGAAACAAATCGACATTCTCATCAGAAATAAATCTTTTTTTTTTTTAAATGAATCCCTATTATTATAAAATTATTTTTACTTAATTTATTGCTTAATTCTATAAAAGTCATATTTTTATGAAGGCTTTTTATGAAATTAAAATATTCTGACAACATTAACAGAAAATAAAAAATAAATTGACATCAGCACTGGGAAACGGTCGCAAATCTCTGCTCCAAAGTTGATGTCCTGTTGATGTTCAACCTTTGACAAACTTCTGCTTCGATCAACTTGTACATTTGTTCGTATTGATGCTGGAATGAATTGCACAAGTGAGGAGGGGATGTTTGAGAGGTGAACGTCAAAAGAAGTAAAACATCGTTGCTAATTTTGTTAAAATGATGAATAAAATGCTCTGTTACATTTCTACAGTTATAAAAGAAACATAAAATACATTATTACATTATTATATGCGTTATTACACTGCATATGTAATTAATAATAATAATAATAATAATAATAATAATCGGTTAAACAGTTAGGAAACTAACAGATGTGAACTCCATTCCGATTCCAGCTTTTCCGAGTTTCAGAAGTATTTTGAAGACATCGACTTCATCATGTTCACTCATTTGTTCAAACAAAATTGAACAAGCCAAGTAAAAGGCGGGAAGAGGACATCCTGGTCTGATGAAGAATTTGATTTGTAATTTGTCATTTTTCTGTAAATTAATATTTATTTATTTTCAACAAAATATTACTAGAAGTTGTTTTGATATTTGTTCGAAAGACTGCATTTTAAAGTAGCTTTAAACTCCTTTTTTACCTGTATCGGAGATGTGGCCAAAATCAAAAATTTAAATGCCTTGTTATGAAATGTTATTTGTGACAACCCTTTCAACTTTCGAAAATCAATTACTATGAACTACTAAGGTAATTATTAGAAATATACAAAAAAAAGCGTTAGTCTCATTGCTATACATTATTACTAAAATACAATTAACTACGTTATTAATAAGTTGTTAATTGTTAATTACAATGCAAAAACAATACCCTAAAACAATTTACCTGTTAAAACATAAAATTAACTTAAAATTAACCATCAAGCACCAACCTTCCAGCAACGAAAACAATTGGCATCTGATCCTCGGTTGCCAACATCTCGACAAATTGTTTGATTTCGCAGAAGAAGTTCCAAGTGAGGAACAGGCCAGTTGGGGAAGAAGCGTGCATCACTGTGTACCTTCGCTTGCGACCTTTTGGAACTGTCAGACTTTCAGCCTAAGGAGTTGACAATGATAACTTATTATTATTATTATTATGTTATTTAATGGATATCCCTAATAATTAGTTTTTGCAATTTATTTTTGCCTGTTGTGATTTCAATGTTTGGCTTTAAAATTTGATCCATGAATTTGGATTAGTCTGCTGGTGCATTTGATCTCTAATTATTTTGTAAATAAAAGTTATAAATCGTTAAACAAACTAATATTATTTATCTAGAAATAATATCACTTTATCATGAGATTTAAAAATATCTCCTTGTTGGGCCATGTTTTGCGAAAAATGCAAAATAATGAATTGTTGAGGGCAATGCAAGGCGCTCAGGATTCACTTAGTAGAAAGCCGACAGGAATAGTGGGTAATAAAATTAATTACATAATAAAATTTCAATTTAATAAGTGCAACTACTGCTAACATTAGTCGCCAACTAATTCTATATTAATATACAACAACTTGCAACATAAAAAATTGAACATTCTCGTAGGTGTGGTCGGCCAGAAAGCAGGTGTTGGTCAAGTTGACCCGGAGAATTGGTCCAAACTTGTAGCTCTCGATGCTTTCCAGTTCGATGTAAAAGTTGTTGAGGCGGAGTGGCTTTGAGGAGCTGGGGAGGAAGGGTGGATGACTTTCCTGAATAATTATAAATAATAATTATAAATAATTATATTAGTTATTATAAATAATTATAAATAATTATATTAATTATTATAAAAAATTATATTAATTATTATAAAAAATTATATTAATTATTATAAATAATTATATTAATTATTATAAATTAATGGTAATGGTATAATTAGTAAATAAGTTGACTGGGATGTAATTATGTTTAGTTTATAAATTGTTGCAAATTGTGGAGATTGGAGCAGTATTCTGAATGCATAGACATCAGTGAGATATCGATTAAAAAATGAATGAAAATATAATTCATTTAACAAATTAAACTTAAAATTATCGGATAAATAATTTACAATTATAATCATTACTTTCAGTGATTACACCGATCATTATACTACTAATAATGAGGCACATTTTATAAATTACTGAATTACCCCATTGTGATCGATCAAAAGAACCAAGCATTTATCTTTATCCACCAAATCCCAAAAACTTTCAATGTCCCAATCTTCAGGGTAATTACCGACTACGAATTGACTCTCGTTACTGTAACCCTGACAAATTAAAGATTAGAATGATGATGTCATGAAATGTAATAAATTAATTATTATTAATTATAATTAGAAATGTGATAAGTTAATTATTATTAATTAATGTGATAATTAATAATAGAATCAAGCTGAAAATGGAATCAAGTCAGATGAGAAATAAGATGACGAATGAAGACATTTACGTGAATTTTGACTGCTTTAAAGACTCTTCTGCTTGGTCTCAACAACATTTCAGTGAGTGCTAAACAGGTATTTATGATCAAGTTTGTTAAAATTATTTACTAAATTCAATTGTTCAAGAATTAATTATGAACAAGTTTACTTGGTTAACTGATAATTATAATCAATCAACTTATACTCGTCAGTAAAAATATATTTTTTGCTAAATTCAGGAAGCTGTTATTTGCTTCAAATGTGAAAAGCAAATCCTTCTCTCACAAATATCCTCTTCTCGGACTGGAAGTTGATTCCTGAGTTTCTGCAGAAACAATTACGAATAAAATAAATTTTTAAAATAATATAAAAATTGATAAATGACATTTATTATGTCAATAATCAAATAATAGTATTTATTAATAACTAAACTTAAATTTATTTCGAACCATTAATTTAAGAAATAGCAATATAATTTCTAAATAAAGCATCGAAATGAATTTTGATATAAATAAATTCAATTGAATTCAAATACAAATATTTACAACAGTTCTTAAGAGTACTTAATTAGCATAAATTCATTTGATATTTAGTTAATTATTTGGTAATTACTTAATTACCAAAAATTCATCTTGCAGCAGGGTGTGCGATTGTGAATCCGTTTTGATTGTTCTCCTTAAGAATTCTTCATGAAAGTTTCGAAGGCTGATGCAAGTGTCAGTCCAGGTTTTGGAGGCCCTCAGGACTTTGTAGATGAACTGGTACTGCTCCTGTGTAAATTAACTTATTGGTTAATTGCAAATTATTTATTTATATTGGCGAACAATTAACATATTGATCGGAATTACAAAATAATTGTTTCGGTTAATAACTTGCAAGCTAAAGATTTACATTTAAGTAATTTAGGTTAATCGTAAAATAAAGTCTTACTTAAAATTTATAATCAGAATCACAAGATTTAATCAATTAACCAATTAGTGATTAACAGTAATTAGCCTTATATAATCATAACCTTAGATAAACACATTTACAAGACTGCCAACCAATGTTTGGACCAAGAAGGGTCTCTGTTGTCTCAAATTGTGGATGCAACTGACAACATCGACAAAACCAGTCTTGGATGCTTCCTCCAGGAGACTGTCGATGGCGATGTAGCAGCCTGTCCTACCGACTCCGGCACTTTTATGTTGTGAAAATGTTTTGTTAATTGTAATAAAAATGATAATAATAGTAATAATAATATTTGTAGTTAATTATTGTGGAATTTAAAAAATATGTGATAAAAATGATAATTTTAGATTCTATAACTGTGTAAGGTAATATAACAAGTTAGTGTTAGAGTAATTTACAGTTGCAAGTGTTAATTTATAATTTATGGAAATTAATTAGACTTGCAATTCAACTGATCAATAATAAATTATATTTATGAATTTTTCTAAACCTGCAGTGGATCAACATTCTTCCACTACCAGTCATGGACTTCTTGATCTTGCCTCTGAACTCCAAAACATTGGCCTCATCCTGAGGTACTCCGTGGTCAGGCCATTTCAAGTACTGCCATTGTGTTATTTCACTCAGTGCTTGACCTCTCTGAAGTAGCCATAGTTTAAAATGAATATTTAAAGTAATTGAAAACATGGAACGTGAATGTGCTATAGTTATTGCAGGGAAGATTTATCACCTTGAATCAAGGGGCTTTGACTGAGAATAGACGAATAAACTTCTAATATTTATTGGGATATTACATTAAAATGTTTTTAACACAAATAAGACAAATGTGAGACCAATTTCATTGCCAACGTTGCATATTTAAGTTGTGTTGACTTCAGTATTACAAATAAAACCGTTTTATGAATAAATATTACATTCAACAAACCCATTGGAAAGATTATAATTCAAGCAATGTCTAAAATTTATTTTACGTTTTTCAAATTGCCCGAAAGTGCAAATGTTCTTTTGCTGTAGTTGAGCCACACGGTTTCAGATAATTTGGTCACCACAAACTCTCCGTATAAACGACTGTCTTCATCGGGCCAATATTTGTGGCATTTTATCTTTAAAAATAGAGAAATAAATAACAATTATTTTGATATTTCCTGCGATTTAATTTATTGTGCAACATTACATTTTGTAAACTTTTAAATAAATTTGAAATGAGAATGTTGAACCGGCTTAAGAATATTTCATGTTACAAAACATCAAAACCTTTTCACCTACCATTCAACAATTGTTTAAAAATAAACGAGTGAATGTTGTTTTAAAATTGTAATAAGTTGTTGTAATAAAACAATAAACATTTAACAAAGCAATAATAATTAATAAAACAGTAATAATTAATAATACAACAATAATTAATAAAACAACAATAATTAATAAAACAACAGCAATTAACAAACAATAATAGTTAATAAAACAATAATAATTAATTAAATAAGTTTTGAATTCAATCTACCGCTTCGTCTTCTTCCACTTGAGCCAACATGACAATCACCTCAACATTTTGTTCTGCAACCATCCTCCAGAAGTCGTCCACTGTTTCTTTCAAGGGTCCTCGATTTTAATTTGTGTGATTTGTAATTAATTACAAATGAAAATGTACAAATTCTTTTAATGACGCATGAAATATTAAGATAGACTCTATTTAGCATCTCATCTAATTCATTTTTAAATTAACTACAGGGACGACGTTGGGGGGGCCTTAATCCCCTCAAGTTGTGCTAGGGTTTGCCCGCCCCCTGGAAAAAGTTGAAAAAGTGTCCCTATTAGCCATCTAAATACGTCAAGAAAAAAAATCGCAGAATCAAACATGCTTTGATGTTTTGATCAAATTGACGACAATCACGTTTATTAACCTTGCGTAACAATTGGCGGACTATTTTCAATGTAAGGCACCTAAAACAACAGCAATTACATTAAAGTGGTTACATGTTATTATTGTTAATATTATTACGTCATAACGTATGTAATCATAAATAAATTACTTTTACAAAGCTTGCGTTGATGTAATCGGAGTTGGGATCGTCATCAAACTTCGTGAGACAAACTCTGTTGTCGTCATCTTGAGTCGTTTGATAATTTAGTTTAACAATCAAATAATGAACAATAAATAATAATAAGTGAATTGTAATAATATTAACATTATAATAATAAGAAAATATATATAATATATATAATATAATACTAACAATATATAATTATTCTATTATTTTATAATATAAAAATAATGTAATATAATATAATATATAATATAATAATAAAAATATATAATCATAATCCTATTATTATAATATTAATATTATTAATACTTATTCAAGTAAATTACGTTTAACTCACAAGGAAAAATGTTCCTGTAACGATTCTTCAGTTTCAAAGTTTCTCGTTTCGAATACGTGGCGCATTTGTCGAATATTCTCGGGATTGCCTGGATGAGGAAATATTATTTTAAATATTATTTATTTTCAACAAAATTATTAATCAATTTATTGCATTTATATTTTACTTAAAGCAAAATTATTCGAAAATGCAAATAATGAAAAATAATAATAATAATACTGTAATAATGAAATAACAACAATATTAAAAATAGTAACAACTATAATTATGTAATAATAAAAAAATGTGTAATAATGTAGTAATAATAATACAAAATAAAAACAATAATATTATTATTATGTAATAATGCAGTAATGATGGACTAAAACTATAAAATAATAACGTCAACATAAAACACATTACAGGGGAACAACTGATTGCACTTGATATTTACTTTGCATAATTATTACAATATTATTGTAATTATTACGATAATTGGTAACGAAATTCGATTTAAAATATTTAAATTAAAATTAAAATTTAAAATTTAAAATTTAAATTAAAATTAAAATTGAGAATTGAAAATTAAAATTGAAAATGAAAATTGAAAATGAAAATTTCCAAGGCAGACTTCAAATTCAGTTTTGAATCCTTCAGCTTCGATGACGTAGGCCTCCTCGATGTGTTGTTCCAAGTCTTCCATCGGTACTTTTGTTGCTGGAATCTCTTCAGGACATTCCTTTGGCATTAATTTGATCGTTCCGTCTGCTCGTATTTCAATAACAATTACGTGATTTATTAATAACTAGAAGAAGTTTTTTAATAAATAATAATAATAATAATAATAGTAGTAGTAGTAGATGAAAACTAATTTATGAAATTTATAATAATAATAATAATAATAATAATAATAATAATAATAATAATAATAATAATTAATTGACAACNAATAGTACATGACAACTCATTTATGAAATTTATAATAATTTATTTTAATGAAAACAAACTGATAAAATGATTTATTGACAATTGAATGAATGAGCAAATGTTTAGATGAATGTAAACGATTTCTCAAAATAATACATAATAATAATAATAATAATAATAAAAGAATTTTGTTTAAATATTTATGAATTAATGAAACAATTTGCAGAAATTCACTTTTCAATTCAGTGACTTCTGAGAACTTTCGAGAGAAGGAATGAGATTTTTCGCTGATAACTTCCGATGTCCTCGTGTTGTGCTTGTGTTTGCTGACGAAAGTTAAGAACATTACCAACAATTATCGATGAAATAAATTCATTATAATTAAATGTCACCAATAAATATTTAACATTGTATATTCTTATAAGTAATTATTATTTATATTTTATTATTATAATAGTAAACTATTACAAATAATTAGGAATTATATTATAATCGATATTAATTGTAATGTAAAAAGTTAAGTAATTTTCTTTCGTTTACAAACGTGATCAATAAATTTACTCGAATGTAACAGTTATTATTACCACCATTATTATATTCCGGATTAATAAATTGTAAACAAAATATTGCAACACAGTTGATTAAAATCTAAAACAATTAAATTATATAAATTAATTAATAATTACTGATTCGTTCATTTGAATCGTTTTACCTTTTCACTTGGCGCCAAATCAAGATGGTAAGAATGAAGACCAGGAACACGAAGACTGCTATGACGATGTACAAGCCGATGGAGGCAGATTTTGCTGGAAAACACATTTCAAAGAAATTTGAATATTTTGAATACATCTCTGGAAAACATTGATTGGTGCGTTTTAAAAATTAAATAATTTAAATTTTAATAAATGTTCATCTAATGTTTTTAATTAATTTACAAAACTTTTACACACAAAAAAAAAACAAGCAAATAAAATGGTCTTTATATTTAACAATAATACAATATTGTTTTCGACTTGATTACTGATTAATTAATAAAAATAAGAAAAGAATATAACTAAACACTTAAAATAAACTAAATTATACGATACAATAATGTATTATTAATATAATATTGAAATATTATTGAAATATTATTAAATTATTATTGAAATATTATCAAATTAATATTGAAATATTATTAAGTTATTATTGAAATATTATTAAGTTATTACGCCTGCAGGTGTATGCGTCATCGTAGGTGAGGTTGTAGAATCCTTCCTTGCACTGGAGTTGGAAACCTCCAAATAAGTTGATGCAGTCAGAGGTGTCCACGTCGAACGACATGTTTGTGCATTCGTTGATATCTACAAATTCCAGTTGTTGAAATTAATAATTTGTAATTTGTTGTTAATTCATTGATTATAATTTGTAATTTCAAATAATCATCTAATTAATTAATATTGTAATTATTTATAATTAATTAATCAATTAATTGTTACTACAATCACCTTTTAAATTAGTATTACAATTAATTATTTAACATTATAATTAATTAATTAATATTAAATTTATGAATTTTAGAAATAAATTTTTTTAAATGATTTATTTTAATAAAAATAATATTTATAGTTTCGAATAAATTATAAAAAATAAAAGTAAATCAATTATTTTCTCTAATTTATTTTACCCTTTAATATTCAGAAATAATTATTAATTACCATTATTTGTGATCATTTAATTTGTTAAACCAACTAAAAATAACACATACAAACAGGTAATCATAATTTCAAGTTTATTCTGCGTACCAAGAATCATCCACGAGGATCACATGATTATATCCTTCATCTCATGCAATAGAAAAGTATTTGGAATCCATTGATACAAAAACAACACATCACCACCTTGTCTCAACACTATTTACTAATTAATTTAATAACGAAATCTAAATAATATTATTCTAGAATAATTAACATGATCAATTGCAAACCATGACCTCCACAAGCAGACATGTTGTAGGGCAGTCGTTCGAAGCCAACCCTGCAGGAACATTTGTAAGAACCAAGAGTGTTGGAACATCTTGTCGTTGTCGGGTCGCATTGGCTTCGGTTCTGACGACATTCGTTAATATCTGACAATTAAAAGTTATAATTTTTTTTATTATTATTTTGAACAGAGGAGTTTTATCAAATTTTACAATTTTTATTAATTAAATGAAATATTTAGTTTTTATTATTAATTGTTATCGAAATTATTCCAAAGTTTCTCTGTGTACAAGATAAAAAGCAGCATTTCAAAGAATTAATTACATTATAATAAACGATTAAAATAACTGAAATTATTAATTTTCACGATATAAATTCAATTCAAAAATTCCCTCTCCTAAATAATTTCAAACCTCTGCAGACATTCGAACTTCCATCGAATTCAAATCCAACTTTACAAACACATTTGTAACTTCCGAATGTATTTTCACACTTTGTGCTTTCAACATCGCATCTGCTTGAATTTCCATCCTTGTTCGTCTTGCATTCGTCTGCATCTTTTAAAAACGCAAAATAATTTTCATGTTACATTTTCAATGCACCAGGATGCATCCTTACATGTCAGGTAAGTTAATGTCACGGGGACAATTGGTAATAACCTTAATTTAGAAAATTGGATTTTCGATTATCAATTTCTTTTTGTGTCAAATGTGTGCAGCTAAGAATGTTTGAATCATTGATGAAGCACATTCAAACATTGAGAAACATGCCGCGCTTAAAATCACATTTAAATTTATTTTATAAAATTAAAAAAATCACAAAACAAAATGATGCAATAAAAAATTAAATATTACATTTATTGAATTTTCATAATTAATATGATTACTTACCGAGGCAGGAGTAAATGTGGTCATTGTTGGGCGTGAAACCTTCCTTACAGATGCATTGGTAACCTCCTCGTGAATTGATGCAGTTGGTTGTCGTTGTGTCGCAGAGGTGGTGATGCTTGACTCCTGCACATTCGTTGATATCTGCCGGGAAATTGAGAAGAATTTCTGAATTTCTAACAATTATAATAATAAAAATAATAATATCATTAATAAATAATAATAATAATAATTAATTTAATTAATAATAATAATAATAATAATAATTATTATTTTTTGAGATTGTAGACAGCTGCATGCAGATAATTTCAAAATCATCAAATNGAGCTGAAAAGGATTTTGAAGAAGTTCAAAGGTGACAAAGTGCATGAGGTATCATTTGTGCTATCAGTAATAATATAATAACAACAACAATAATAATAATAATATAATAATAACAATAATAATAAACATTAACGAGCCTAACAAATCAAATAATAAGAAATTATAAAAATAGAATGTCCACTAATTTTAAATGAGAGTTTATAATTGGCCGAACGGATTACTAATCCATAAATTGTCTTAGTTAAATGAGCGTTGGTAATCAAATGAAGGAATTCATATCAAATACTTTAATAACAACAATAATGACAGTGATAATGAAGATGGTGATGACGATGACATTGACGTCGACAACAACAGCAACAATAATTATTGTTATTACATTACAAAGGGAAGTGATGTCAATCGTGCGGTCTTGTCTTGTTAATGAGTTGCCAAGTTTGTTTGTTGTTTGTTGTGGACGAAATCTGATTTGAAACATGAAAGATTCCAATCTCAGATCATGTAATTGCTTCCCACTATTTGCTCAACCCAGGAAGAATGTTTTGAATTTTTTAGTGAAAAAGTGGACAAAATATTTACTGGGAAACTTACTCGGTACAGCAAGTATCCGATAATTTCTACTTATTGATAATTTTTTATTCAATTGAATGCAAGAA
The DNA here is from genome assembly GCA_011800805.1 of Hirudo medicinalis. Classification (NCBI taxonomy): domain Eukaryota; kingdom Metazoa; phylum Annelida; class Clitellata; order Hirudinida; family Hirudinidae; genus Hirudo; species Hirudo medicinalis. Next base: position 47,992 of record MPNW01000802.1, on the reverse strand, counting down.
TTGTTACTAGTACAACTACACTTTCAAGGCATCTATTGTAATTGGCAGGTTAGCTCAATGGGCCGTGCTCCTGAACGAGTTGGCAACCAGCCCAACCTGCACTTTCAGGGAGCGCTTTCGGGAATGGGCGCTATATAAATGTTAGAACGATTAAAGTCACCTCCATATCCAATTCGGATACATTTGACACTCAAAATATCGGCCGGCTATATACAGTTAGAGGTTGGACAGTTAGGGGCAGTTCAGTGAATGGTTACAAGCGAGTAGGAATTATCCAATTACTCAAACCAAAAACACAATTCAAACCGATGCATGTGAATTTTCCGGTGGAATTCCTTTTATCGAACCCATCTTTGCATTTGCATGTGTATCCTATCGGTTGATCGACACAAAATGATGAATTCTTGTCACATTTGTCGATTTTCATCTCACATTCATCCATGTCTTCGAATTTTTCTGGAAAACAATGCAGAAAAATTGTGCGATGTTTAAATGTGATTAATACATTTTGCATTTACAAGTGATTACATTTACGAGAGGTGTCAGCCTAGCTGTGCAACTCTCCCTAACCCTATCCCTGCCTTCTGGAAGTCAGTAATTTATTTTAATTAGATGGAAAGAGTTACGCAAATGTTCTGTAAGTATGGCATTCTGTAAGTCAAGTATGTTATGTAAGTATATTCTGCCGAATTATCCCAAACATTCAGAGCGTTGAGGGAGCTTGGAGCTGGGAGCAATTTATAACCTTTAGGAGGCCCCCTTGTCTATTTTGTGAAAAGCAAATAAAAGGGCATGATTCAATTCGAGGCCCACTTTGAAGAAGAGGCCCGGGGCCAAGTGACCCCCCCCTTCTGAAAGGCCCTATCAACCAGCCACTTGCTTAAGATAAATTGGAAAAATTCAAATTACTTTTCAAATTCAAATTACTTTTCAAATTCAAATTACTCACCTTTGCATCGCTGATTCAACGATGGTCGACTGAAACCCTTTTGACAAACACATCTTTTGAACGAGGTGCTTCCATGTGACAACTTCAAACAGTTCTCGTTGGGATGACATGAATTCGAATTTTTACATTCTGAATATTTGGTTTACAAACACAATTGTTTATTTATTTGTAGAATATTCTTACATTAATCACATATATATTTATTATTATTATTAGCACAACAACACTTTCAGGTGTTTCAAGAAATTATTATTATTAATTAATTAATTAATTAATTAATTAATTAATTAATTATAAATTGTAAAACGTATTCACATATTGTTATTAAATTGTTATAAATATTGCAATTCCATTCTTCATTGTAAATGGCACAAACATTTTGACATTTTAACATTCTCATTATAAAAACAACTCGACAAATGATTAGAAATCACCTTGCAAGTAAACCTCCAATTTGCAAATTGATTCAATGTAAGTCGATCTCTTGGGCAGAGAAAATGCTAGGTACTTTCCGACATGAATGTCATGGTTGCTGAACTTGTAAGTGGTGTAGCTTCCATTGACTGAGATGTCTACTTTCTGGATTTCTTCAGAGTTATCTAGTGAGCTATGAATGTGGATTGCAAGTTTGCCTAGAGGGTGCAAATAATTAATCTAGTATTGATAATTATTATTAGCCAACAACAATTGTTCAACAAAATATAAATGGAATGACAGAAAAATTAACTTTGCCTATGAAATAAAATTACCCAACTCCGCTTCTTACGAAAGGACATTAGTTAAGGCCGTCCAGTTCTCAATGCGAGGTACATTTATATTACATTTCTCTAATTTATGAAGAATCTGAATTCTCAAGACACCTTCTTTTATGTTCTGAAAAACTACTGATCCACGCTTGATCGTGACTTGCTTCGAGAAGTCGAAATACAATCTATCCTTCTCCAGATAAATGCATTTGTTCTTTTCCAATTTGAAAATATCATTCATGTTATCCATTTGAAATGGAAGGTTTAAGGCAACATCGACATCGTTCAGCTTGGTGGCTATTGGAATAATTACAATAATTTGTTAATAAATAATTTATTTTAACAATTTTTATTTTATTTATTATAACAATATTTGTTTTACAATAATTTGTTAATAAATAATTTATTTTAATAAATAAATCATTCTTAATAGTATGTCATGGATACAATCAGCAGGATAAGCCAAATTAACGGTAAATATGTTAAAATTTAGATATGATTCTCACTAAGATCACATCCTTCTTCGTGGGACTTGGAAATTCTGCACTCAAACAGACACTCACCAGAAATTCTCTCGCATGGAACTGAACTCGTGCAATGACACACGTCAATGCAATCTGAACCATAGTAGCCGACATGGCAAACTGTCATTGAGAAACCAAGACATTATTTCCAAAACAAATGAAACAGTGTATAAGTAATTTGCCTCTTTTTGTTTTGTAATTGGTTTTATTTGAATTAGTAACTCAGTTCAATAGCAAGGCGGTTTTACATATCCATGACGAGACAAAAAAAAAAAAACTAATACATTTTTGTACGCATATATCGCGCGCTCGTAAACAAAACGCATGCTTCTATAACACGCTGGAAGGCACTGAGTGGTAAACTAAAAGCTGAAAACGATCATCGGGTTACATGCTTCAAACTGCGATAATCCTCACCGGCAAAGACACTAAAGGAATTCCTCCAACTGACTCCACTTTCTTTGGTTCTCATAAAGTTGCAGTTGTCTTCGTTGTCAGAGCTGGAAAACTGTTCGCCGCAAGAGCACTCACTTGAATTCTTTTTTAGGGGTTTCAATTATTCATTTTTTAAATTTTAAATCAAAATAAACATTTTAAAACAACTATCAGATGTGTTTGTTCTTGTACGATTTATAAAAAAAAGTTTTTCACCTTAAAAGCCACGAAAGTATTTCTAGGGCAGAGGTCAATGCATTTGGACAAGGTCATGTTTTCCAGAGAATAAATATCAACCGATGTGAAATTTTCATAGCAACCCATGTACCTCCTTACGACTTCTGATTCATCCATGGAATGGACTTTGAATTTATTTAAAAATAATTTGGAACTCAACAAATTTAATCAACGTAAATGAATAATTACAGGATTAATTTAATCCATCTAAATCAATTATTATAACTCACAGCAGCTCAAATAGGTAATCCAAATCACCAGGAATGTCAGCCCCATCGTTCAATTCATCCTCCATAAAATGTTAAATTGAATTTGAAACCACGTTTTGTATTGCAATCAAGTACTTGATGACAAGGAAGATGAAAATACTCTGCTTCAAATAATTACTCAAAATATAATTACTAAGATATAATTAACATGATGGGCATAATAGGACTTGATGAGTTTGGACAACATGAATGTTTCGGATTTCCCTTAAGAATAATTTTAAACGTTTAATTGTTTTATCCTTTTTATGTTTATGTCAGTCATAATTATGCGAGTCTTCCTTTGACATTATTATAATTTGGAATTGATAATTTGTGGACGAATCTGATTCGGTATTCAACAAATATCAAAAGCAGCAATGAAAGCAAGCAGCAGTAATAAAAATATATAAAAAAAAAACAATAAAAACAAACAAATCATTATAAACTCGTGCTTAATGTGACTAGGAAGCCACCCACAGAAAAACTATCATCTAAAAGGGAGGATCCCTCTCAATCAGATCAATCAGATCGCATTTATGAATTGTTGAGATCAATTTCAAGTAATGAAGCAGCTTACTCACAAATACTTAGACTGAAAAAAAATTTTTTCAAAGGGGACCCATTATCTACAAAAGTAGTGTTAAACACTTAAACGACTTTTCGAAAGTCTACAAACACATAGCAGGGTAAGAAAAATTACAAACAAATGTTTAACTAATTAATTAACCAATTAATTAAGGTTTAAACTCAATTTGTGTTTGTTGTCTTAAATGTTATTTGTAAGTGAAAAGACAAACAAATCCCATAAAATAATTTATTTAAAATTTTCAAACTCATTAAAATACACCAAATGTTCAAAATCCTCATCCATCTTCATCACCTCATGCTACTGAAGTCTGTCAATAACACCAAATTAACATAAACAACCGACCATCGAAACCCACTCAACTGAAAGCTGAATAATTTATTTCGATCCGAATTGGAAACTGAAATGAAAAGATCAAAGGACAAAATTGCTTCCGTGACCAACATGATCTTGGAACAACAAATTCTTTGGCCGACATAATTTCTAAAATATAATTTGGGATAAATGTACGTTATGATGTTAGTCACCGGTTAGTCAAATGCAATGTTTAATATCGTTGAATAAGAAAATCATTAAACTCATCACAAATGCAAAAAAAAAACAATTAATAACTAAATGAAAGAAATATAAATTTTTTTTAGATTTCCAACAAAATTCAAGATTATTTCAGGCAGCTTTCGAATGAAATGAAGCTAAGCTTATGGCTTCGTTTCAAAACAATCCCAATGCATTTAAATTTCAACTCAGAAAGGATTTCTTAACTTTTATTAATTCACTTAAATCCGTGAAATTATTTTCAGAATTCGCCAGGCATCTTTAAGCTCAAAAATTCCTCTTTCATTCGTTGAAACTCTTTGAATCTCTGGCGGCTGAAGTTCAAGTAGTCGTAGTCGATGGTCGACAAGAGGTTCTGCATGAGGCCCCAAATTCCCCAGTACAGGTGTGACACCTGTTGAGTGATTTGTATTTCAGATTATTAAACATTTTGTCATTATTATTTGAAATGAATTAGTAGTAATTGTCCTCTTACAGATACCATTCTCTTCTCAATACCAACCAAAGCAAACTTGTTGACTTGCACGTACAGACTTTCAACGTAGTCGTTCGACACTGGACCTAAGTCATTGAGATCGTGATAACTCTCTGCATACAACTTCAACCATTTCATTTGGTAGTCTTTCGAAGGATAGAGGTCGAAGTTGATTTCTTTCATGCCTTTCATGATTAAGAGTTTATCATCATTATTAACCAGTTTTTTTCCCCGCTCTTTATTACTGAAAGAATGAGCTTAACAACATTGTTCCAACATCCGTGAGAGTAACTTCACATTCTTCACATCCGCACTAAATAATAATATATCTTCGAAATGCTATTTGAATTTTAAAAATATGACAACAAATAGAACACCGATTAAGTTAAAAGTAAGCTTAAGCCAAAGACCACCTGCAAACTCGCAAAAGTATGTCGCTATGTCGAAAGCCTGATAGTTTGGTTGGCAATACTCTAGATCGATCAGGTACACCTTACCTGTATAGAAAAACACTTTCACAAATTAACTAAACCAGAATCAAATGATGAATGGAATTCAACTAGAATACGAGGCTAATAATGCTGTACTTTTGTTGTGTTTTTTGCACCTGTTAACTGAAGCACTTGTTAAGTGTAATGTCAGAATTTTAATCACTTGGTAACGTTTGCTGTAATAATAATTATTTATAAAAATCAAATCACTAATCATAGTAACCCACTGAGTTCGTGTCTGTAAATGATGTTGTTTGGCTGCAGGTCATTGTGACAAAACACAACTGGAGAATTCCATGTCCTTGCATCCCTCTCCAAGGAAGCGATTTCTTCCAGTAACTTCTCTTTTGAAAAATTTAGTCTGTGTTAACAAAAATGATGTCATTATCAACAAGTCGACCAAGACTTTCTGAGATCCTGAGAAGGTCAGTGTGGAGCAACTTAAGAAGAGAAAGGTCAAATGGAATTTCTGAAAGCATTCCATTAGTTTTTACGAGGGACACATCTGGAACAGCCTTTCAATTGTTTTGAAGAGAAGATAATGATTATTTTTATTATTATTGTTATTATTATTATTATTATTATTATTATTATTATTATTATTATTATTATTATTGTTGTTGTTGTTGTTGTTGTTGTTGCTGTTCTGTAAATATTAATTAATGAAAGGTTAAGGCTGTTAAACCGGAATATAATAATAGCAATGATGATGACGACGACGACGACGATGATGATGATAATAATAATAACAACAATGATAACTGAATAAAAACAGCAATAACGATAATTGAATAATTGCAGTAAAGGATAATCTAGAGAATGAGATGACGAAGAGGCATTCACAATAATTGCACTGCTCAATTGTTCACTTTGGAATGATCGGCAACATATTCATCCAATTCTTCATCTTCTGAAACAACTCGGGTTCTTTTGAAAAGACACTGTTACTGATGAATTCCTTCTGAGCCAGGATTATGTCAACCGAATGAAATTTTACCAGCTCTTTGATCACCAATCTGATTTAATATCAATATGAACATAATTTAGCATTTTTAGAATATAAATACTTAGATTAATATTCACATATAACATGTACTTTAGATTTGCTTATACTCAAATGTTTGATAAATCTAATTTCGCAATATTCAAGTCTCATTGTTTAGGATCAACAAATTAATTGATACCATCTACATCATCTCATTACTTCTGTATTTCGAGATCTCTCAGTTCTTCTTGACCCAAACTCCTTCCAGGGACGAATTCATATACGAAACCGTTCTCAAAAGCTGCCTGCAACTGAGGAATGCATTCAAACTTCCTCAGGCAAGACATTGCCACCAGCTCTCTGGTTCTGTTGATCAGGATATGCGTCCAGTTACCGTAGATTCGAACTACGAGGACTTCTTTGTCAGTGCATCTCACTTCGTCGTCCATCGTCTCCTCTCCATCTTCGCAAACGAAGGTGATGTTTGTGAAACCATCGTTAAGTTTCTGAAGGTATGCAGAAGTTGTATTAGTTGCGTTAACGACCATCTGAGGATATATTGTTGAAGCGAGTCATGATGAAATTTCTTCTTAAAATCATTCTGAATATCATCATCGTCTAAGCATTTCTAACACGCCGCGAGTATTTGACAACGACAGAAAAAGGAAAACTATGGGAATATAAATCCATTGATAGAATATAATTATAACGTGATAGAACGTAATTATAATTATATAATATAATATGTAACATAATTGTAATGTAATTATATAAATTCACGTTTATTAATATAAGTTGTAGGTATTAAGGTAACTTAATCAGCTTAGCAGCATTTGCGGGGACTAGATTACATAGGCACTTATAATTAGACAAATTAATAGAGCGAAAGCAATTTCTAATTAATTTAATTGTTAGATTATTAGATTAATAACTTCAGCGCAAGAAAAGCGAAACAACCTCGCATTTGATGTCAGCACGTGTCCAATTGGGTCGTGCGATCGTCAAAATATTTTTGACGTCCTCGACGAGATCAGCGTCATCATCCAAACTTAATTTGACAAACGGAACTTGGAGATTGAGTTCACTCATTTGGGAAAATTATATCAAGTGATTGTACTAAAAAATTACTAATGTAACCGACTTAAAAGTTGTTTTAATAAAGACGTGTATCCCGAGACGAAGTGTGAAGTTTTAAGTTGAACTCAAAATTGTTGTCGATCAATAAATAGTCTTATTGATTTTTAAATTCATAAAGGCTGCTTCAACGCGAGGTAGCTACAATGTAGTCGTAAAGATGTTTTTTTTTTTAATGTGTGTTTTTATATGTTAAGTTTGTGTGTCTGTACCTGTGTCTGCCTCTTTGGAGGTGAGTCTGTATTTTGACCGAAACAATGAGCATTTCAAAGTAATGTGCCGACACAATGATTTTGTAATGAGTCTTGACGCTCAGTGAATTAATATTTATTGACAAAATTAAACATTGGATTTTCATTTAATACTGTAACAAAGTTCAGCTGTGTGAACTCTTAAATTCTGTTTAGACATTTTTAATTTCGTAATCTTTTTTTATTCTTTGTAACGCTTACATTCCAAATTTCTTTAATGAACTTCAAGAAAGCAGCCCTTGTCTCATTTAAATTATTAATTAATTATTAATTATTAATTATAATTTATAAATTAATTATTAATTATAAATTCGAATTATTCATAAGGTGGGAACTTATTCAAACGCATAAAAAAGCTAACCAACCTATATTTATTACCTATAAACAAGATGAACTATAAAGAAACTGGCTTTTTAACTAATATTATGAACACGGCGTTTGTCCAAAACTCTAACCCTTATCCTAATCCTAGTATTAACCCTTAATCTTAACCCCGTTTATGTATCTTTAGAGAATGTAGATTTGAACAGGTAACACATCACAGTAACAGGTAACAGTTTCACCTCGTTGATTTAAAAATTTTTTTACTCTGAAATTAACTTTCACTTGTTTCTTATTAAACCATTTCAGCATCAACGCTGTTTGCATCCTGCTGTAATTCGTCAGTGATACATCATATATAATATATCAACATTATATTATTTATTAAAATATTAGTTTTTGATTCATTGTTACTTTAAGAATTACCATTAAACATTTCTTCTGTATAAATAACTTCTAAATAAATAACTAGTAAAGAGAGTCTTGAGGCACCAAGGGGATAATAAATGCTCAATTAAGCTTATTTATCTTAAATGTCCTAGTAAGCCTTAATCAATTTAACCATTTGAAAGAGAAATAACAACGGAATAATTAAGCATATTTATTTGCATAATTATCTTCAAAAGTTATGCTGTTAATACATCATTGATTGCAGCCTTATCATTTTGCATCTTCTCCCGATATGGCGGATTAACCTTGAATTCTTTCAATATTTTGTAACAATATTTTGTAAGCTGAGACACTAGGAAAAGTTAAAGACACAGTCGAATTACACAACCATATTGTTTCGCCTTGTAAGTGAAATCTTTTTATTGACCATTTTATCTGAGAAACACCCAGGGTTTCCTCAAGGACAAAAGTTGATCAAAAAGCGAATTACCTCATTCTAAAGCCATTCCTCCCATTGCGATTGACAGCTTTGGCAATCCAGGATAACACGAACGTCATTGTGAAACTAGCACAACCTATTAATGTTAATGCTTATGAACAAGAGGGTTCCGTTCTTTCAAAAGACGGAAAAGACAATGTTGGTTATTGTTAATTACGTTGTACTTAAGTCGTCACATGGACTTGAAGAACTGCATAGCAACAGTAATGAGTCAAAGAGTAAGCTTAATTTCATTAATGAAAGAAACGCTTCGTCCTGGGAACACATTTTCCATTTGGCTTTGGTGCTCTGACGTCATTGGCCAAAAATGACCGATGAGATGGGACTGCAATTAACATATAATTTATTTTCAAACATTCTATTCTTTTAGGTGACAAACAGCTGAAGAATAAAAACTAAAATATGGAGCCCTTGGAGCATCTGCAGTCTGAAAGTTCACACGGCTTTGTTAAATCATCTCGTAATTGCTTAAAATGGTTCCAAGAAAATTGAAAGCAGATAAATATAAGTATTAGATTATTTGCTTTTCAGAAAACCATGTTTATTTAATGGTGATTTTTATTAGAAATATTAAGAAGCAGTTTTAGTAATATTATTTATTAGTTATTTATTAGGATATATTTAGTTAGATATATTTCACTAAATTATCTTATTTCTATGGCTTTTGGTCAAAGGACTTCAGATCGGCGTGCAGGTTGGCCGAATGGGTTACGTTCCTGCATGCGGCGGTAATGGCAACAGTCGTAGTGTGTCGTGTTCGCAACCCAGCCTGTACTGCCGCAAGCGCCCTTGGGAAGGAGCGCTATATAAATGGTTGACAAGAAGCGCCTCTGACGCTATGTATATGGTGCTATATAAATGAAGTACATTTTTCAATGTCAGACACGAATCCATGGCCATCATCGATGCGAAAGTTGAGACGTGAAAGGTTGAGTCTTCATGTCATTGTAATGATGAGATCATGCTGTGCTGATATTTTCAATTAAAGTTGAACATTGATATTTTATTAATACTTTAATATAAGAAGAATATTTTACTTTTTTAATAGCATTACTCCAAAATACTTTCAGAAGCTAAGCAGCCAGATACCTCTAGAAACCAGAATCGAGTGAGTAACACGAGCTGACAAGGAAGTTAACATCATCTGAGAGACTCCCCTCACAATTATGTCCTTATTCATCTGCGTTAGGTCTAACTATTAAAACCCGCATCTCAGTTTATCTTCAGTTCACATTCTGTTGATGCTGAAGTTAGTCAGATATGAAATCCTTGGGAAAGATGATTTTGTTGCATTTCAGTTTTATTCTTCTCGTTGGAATGACAACTTCTAGAAAATTCAACGAAATTAATCTCGTTCGTAACTACATCGGATGCTTCAGAAACTTCGATAAAAGTTCTCTCTGCTCCACCGAAACTCTCGATATTCGTTCGTGTTTGGAATGTTGTGACAAAGAGCAATCCACTTTTGCCGGATTAAAGGCAAATTTATTGAAATACTAAAAATATATGGTGAATAAACGCACTTGTAAGTAAATATGACATTAACGTCGACTTGGTTACAGAACGGAGAAAGTTGTCACTGTGGAGAGAAATTTGAGAGATCATCTGATGAGTCCAACTGTCGAATGAAATGTCCCCATTCAGAGTTACAAAACTGTGGCGGAGGACTGGATTACAGTGTTTTCTCAGGTTTCTTGNGTGGAGAGAAATTTGAGAGATCATCTGATGAGTCCAACTGTCGAATGAAATGTCCCCATTCAGAGTTACAAAACTGTGGCGGAGGACTGGATTACAGTGTTTTCTCAGGTTTCTTGAATCGATTTCGATTTTTAATCACTTCATTTTCTTCAAGATTATTAAGAAATTAAATGTTGTTTTATAAGCAATTTTATTTACTTTATTATATAATTTCTAAAAATTAGAATTATTAATATTATTGCGGTTTGTTTTCATAATTCAACATTTAAAAAAATTAAAATCAATTGAAACGAAATATTTGATTGAATTTTTCCTTCCGAACAGTCTGTGAAATTGGTTACCATGGAGATGGATGCAGAAAACCTTGCAATGGATGCTTCACCTCCGTTCTCTGCTCGAGAAAGGATGGTCGATGTTTGTATGATTGCCATGACAACAACCACGGATGTGATATAAGTAAAAGACTCAGTCTGTTTTTTGATAAATAAGATTGTTTTAATTAAATGTTAAGAAATTCATTTAAAGAACATCTAAATTTAAAGTTAATTGTTTAAAATTATTTCTTATTAACTCACGTTAATAACAAGGTTAAGCAAATAATTTTAGTTTAGTAATTATTCATCTAAGTTTCACATTGAAGCTTTACAATTAGGCAGATTGTTAACTGATGTCAACATTGCATACAAACGTCCTGTCAGTCAAAGTTCAACTCATGTCAGTGGTGAAAATACCTCATATCCTCCTGAATTGGCAGTTGATGGGAATTTCAAAAACAGTTTTAGTGATAAATTCAAAGCTTACTGCAGTCAAACAAGAAGAGATGACATTCCATGGTTCCACGTGGATCTCGGACAATCGACCACAAGGGGTGTTGTAATAACCAACAGAGCTGGAGGCCTTGGTATTTTCAAAGAATTACTTTTATAATTAACAATTAATGTTTGATGAACGNGCCAATTAAAGGAAGACATTTGTTTGCGGTTCTGCCAATCAAAAATCATCTAACCATTTGTGAAATCGAGGTTTTTGCAGAAAGTAATTAAAATCAATTAATACAAAAACTGACCTTTAAAGGTAATGTTATGCTTACATAATTATAAATTACAGGTTGTAATGTTACCAACAATTGCAAGACCAACGAACAATGCCAACACTTCACCTTCAATGGAACTGTTCACTATAGGTGCTTTTGCAAGGAGGGCTTCAGAAGACAAAACTTGGTAACAGAATGTCAAGGTGAGGAGAATTATTTGTATTTAAACCTTAAAGCTTATTAATTTAAGCAGATTATGCTTTGCTTTTTTTAGTGAAAATAATTTCAAATGCTTTAAACTTTACTTGCATACTTTGAAGTATGCCAGAAAGAGTTTGCAATCTTAACATCTTGAATTGAATAATTAAAACTTTTTTAGTGGCGACCTCAACTTTGACATCATTGATTAATAACAAATCGATGATTGGTAATTAAGTTTGTAACTTAGCATCGCAATACTGAATCCACTTCGAACTCCAAAAGATATTTTAACCAAAAGGCTAAACCTTTTCCAACTTCAACCAACTTCACTAGAAGTTTTTCACTCCTTGGTGAACAGGTATTTATAATTAGTAATGGTTAGAAATGGTCCTGGCTAGAAAAGCTTATCATTTTTGTTACTCAACTCTCTCTGTAAGTAGCCTAACTAGAAGGAACAAGTTTTCTTAGGACTTTTGAATATCATCGATTTTTTATTTTGAATTTCAATTTATGTTGTCTGTTAAATGATCTCAAATCTATAATATAAAACAGAAAGTGCTTGTATGTTTGTCTGTCCCAAGAATTCCTGCCAAAAGGTGAACCGTAGCGACTTGAAATTTGCACACGTCATTCTGTGCCATTCTTAGGTCAACTGAGCTGTTTTCAACCTTTCAAGTTTTTCAACTTTCACCTTTTCCTAAATTGCATACCAGCTTTAAACTTGAGAGCTATTGACATCAAGGAGCGCATGCTCCCGCATGGTCTCATGAGACCTCGCCTCTCAGGATGGCAGCACGGGTTCGAGTCACGTTGCGGGAGCTCCATTCTAATCGCCCAGTTCTCTGAGGGCAGGTAACTGGCTATATTTGAAGGACTTAGGTAATATTGGGATGAATCACTGACGAAGCCGGTTTAAAAAAGCTAGAAATAGATAAACTAATAAATAATATTTATTTATTTGATGATAATATCTTCATTGTTAAAACAATATATTTTGTGCTGATATGTGACAATGTGATTTCTTCCAATGGTCTTTCCTGTGGCGGACTGGCAGATAAATCTATACCGGGAAATGCAGGGAAGGGCGATACCCATACATTGAAGTCATATTTTATTATATTTCCAGCAGTTATTCTACAGTCTACCAATATAAATATAATTTGATTTACAATATAATTGTACTCGGAATAAAACCAAAAATGACATAAAATATGCTTCAGAGTGAATGATGTTAGTGTTACAGTAATATTATTTTATTTGTTTTATGCTTAGCAAAAACATGCAAACAAAACTAAGACACAAACATAACCGAAATGCAAATGAAATAATGTCCAAAGGCTACTTCCTTAGGTTTGGATGAGTATGTGAGTGGACCTGAGCATGTAATGGAATATTCTTAAGGGTTTTATGAATTGTTAAGCTTTAGATAGTGAAAAAAGCTTCCAGCATTTAGCATTAGCATACAAATAATTTATAATATACAGTGGCATATTTTGCGAGATTCTTAACGAGGTCGTCTGTTGAAATCGTCTTTCTCATGAGATATCAACAAATTTGTTCACTCATTTTCAAGTCTCTCCTAGGTCAAGCATCGTCATGACTGCCTTTCACTCGCGCAGCACATATCAATGGTAGGCACTGGCTCGGATCAGCAACCAGGGGCTCCCCCGTCAATTCATATGCCCGACGTGCGGCACTGGATGGCAGGTCTATAGATGTTGTTGGCCCGCACATCTGGAATAGATACCCCCCTTCGAATAACCAACACTTATCCAGTCGTGTTTCACTCCGTCCTCAAAACTCCCCAAAGTGTTCTAGATTAAAAGTGTCACAGCCTAAGAGAGCTAGGGGCGGCAACTTCCATCCTTCCAGCTTCCTTTGAGACGTAAGATGAGAGGCAAACTGGTGTCGTGTGAATGAACAATTGATAACGTGTCCCCTCTCTTCTAGTTCATGTAAACGTGAGAGTTCTAACTCTAGTTCCAAGATCCAGACAATAAACTTTCAAGGCTTCTATTTCTGTGTTAGTTAAACAAAAACAAAAAAAAACTAATTATGAAAATGATCCTATCTTCATATTAGTTATACTCTTGCGAGCGGCTGGGATTTGAATTCCTAGCGGAGCCTCACCGAAGCGAAAGCCTTAATCAGCTACCGACACCTTCATAATTGTCGGTAATATCGAATGGTTTTACCGAAGGTTATTAAGACGACAACGTCGTAATTACTATTTAGTCCAAATCAACTCAGATGTGCAAAGGACTTTAATCAAAGAAATAAATAAGTAATTATTATTCAAGATGGCAAACATTGGTTAAGATTGACAGATTAAGTCAAAATTTTCGGTTGTTACTTGAACACTTGTATTATTTTACGCATGTTCCACAAGAAAACTCCCGGTTTCCCGATGGGCCAATCCGCTCTGGGTCTTTCTATTATTGACGTTACATTTCAAGCAATTTTAGATTAATAAATTCTTTAAACCTTTAATTTCTTAAAATCGCATCTTTGAATGATTATTTAGTGTTGCATATTTATTCAAAAGGGTTTTGTCTCGTCAAATTGGTTTATTTGATTAAATAGTGCATTGTGACGAGGTTAGGTTTTGTAATGATTATCACTCATTTCATAAATTCGATGTTAAATATTAATGACTTTTCAGATATTGATGAATGCAAAAGAAAAATAAATCCATGTGGCAATAATTCGGACTGCACGAATAACATTGGCAGTTATTCATGCCGGTGTCACAATGGCTTTAAAGACAATCATTATGGACTATGTCAAGGTCAGTTATAAAGTTGTTTTTTTTGTTACATTTGTTGCACAATAATTTGAAGTAATATGATCAGGTAAATATATTTTATTCAACATTTACTTACCTAAGCTTCAAACAATTCCGATTCTGATTGAAGCTCTTATGTTCGACACATAACAACATCCACGTAATTAAATAAATCATTTAACGCCAAATAAAAACGAACTTCAGATGTTGACGAATGCAGGGAAACAAGTGATCTTTGTGGTGATAATGCCAATTGCACCAACAACATTGGAAGTTACGCGTGCACGTGTCACAATGGCTTTATTAAAGAAAGTCCCGGCAAAGGATGTGTAGGCAAGTTATTTTTCATTCGGGTTAATTTATCAAGTTTGTAGAGATTATTACTTTATTGTATATTATGTTATAGTAGATTATTAGTTTGTAGAATTTAATTATGTATTTGTCTGTATTTTGGCCTTGAATATTGGTTCATGTGTTTATTCGAAACTTTACATTTATTTAAATAATCGAAGCAAAAAGCAAATGTACAATCCGACTTCACTTGTCATGATAAACTGAAGATAATGCCTCATTGAGTAATCGTGACGTTGTTAATAATAATAATAGTTCATTTATATGGCGCCTTATGCACAGCGTCAGGTTCTCGATTCCTTTCCTTTGACATGCTTTGATTAAGTAATCAAGTAATTAAGTAATTAAGTAACAAGTCGAATACAATTTGGTTCTTAATTGGAATTCCACAGTCTCACCAATTTTCATAAACAATAAACAACAAGTACAAACACAACATTGCAAGAAATTGTTCTGCTGAGCAGAATGTTCAGAGTTCAAAGTTTTTTTTATTATAAATTACTTGGCATCTGAAATCTGAAGGTCTCAATGATTTTCAGATAAAAATTGAATGCGAAGAAGGAAATTTTCCTTGCAGTAATAATGAAAAGTGTTCAAATACAATTGGAAGTTATGAATGTCATTGTAGGGATGGTTTCAGAAATGAAGCTGATGTTGGATGTGTAGGCAAGTTTTGTGAAAGATATTTTAACAATGAAGCACTTGTAAGCTTATTAGAAATGGGCATCAGAACGGTGTATGGATATGGACACATTATTCCAGAAGCTTCTCTAACCATTTTGTTTATTATGTATTATGCTTTATTTATTAGCATGTGACAATCGATCAATATTTGTTGATTTAATCTTTTCACACTAGTTGGTAAAATAGCTGACATTCATTTCAATAATGCAATTGAAAAGTTACTTAATTTCGCATGCGAAAGGTTTTAAAAAATTTGAAAAGGCAAAGTCAAATAATCTTCTTTTCATCAAATTAAGGTTTCATTTTAAAATCTGGAAAGTCAGAAAAACTCTAAATCTCTAAATAACTCACGGATGATTTTCAGACATAGGTATTCTTGCGGTAACAATGACTAATGCACTAATACTGTTGGAAGCTATGGATGTCTTTGTATGGATGGTTATGCAAATGATGCTGTGGATGGATGTCTAAGCAAGTTTTGCGATTAATGTTGTTGTAGTAATTATATATAACAACATTTAACACAATTCTTACATTCACATCTGCAATCTTGCGATTAGTCCGGACATTAGAATGGAAATGTGGATTTGGGCACAAATGTGTTATTTCATTAAGTTTAACTTCTTTTATTACGTGCCAGATTTGACATTACTTTATTTTTAACACAATTATTGTCTTAGCACAATAGCAAAACTGGCACTTATTCTAATTGTGCTCATTTAAAATTCATCTAAATTGGGATTGAAAAGAATTTAAAGAGTTTCAAGAGAGCCACATTCAGCCACACTAATACATCAAGTTTAATGATCTTATCAGCCGAATTAAATTTATTTATTACTTTTTCTTTCGTATAACTTCAAAGCGACCTAACTAAACAATTAATCCGATGATTTTCAGACATTAATGAATGCTCAGAGAGAAATGATTCGTGCGGTAATAATGAGAACTGCACAAACACGATCGGAAGTTATGCATGCCGTTGTAATCGTGGTTACCAAAATGACTCTGGAACCGGATGTTTAGGCAAGTTTCGAGGATGTAATGCGACCTCAAATAATATTTTTATTGGGGTTTTCATAATATTTTTTTTTGAGAAGATATGAGAAAAAAAGAATCTAAATTCTGTGCACAAACCAATAATACTACTCAAACAATTGAAATAAATTTGCAAGTGACCGAAAACCACGAATTTCAGATGTGGATGAATGCAACGGAACAAGCGATTATCCTTGTGGTACTAACACGAACTGCATGAATGTGGACGGAGGTTATGAATGTCTGTGTAAGGAAGGTTTCTATGGCGATCCTAATCAGAGATGTGTAGGCAAGTTTTGAGATAATAAATAATTTTTATTATTAATATTTTAAATCGAAATAAGCTGGTGTTTAAACCAAGCTACTATTAAGGAAGATTGTTTTAGATTCCTGCCTGATATCATAAACATCCTATAAGGTCTAAAAATCTCTCATGACAAACAATTGCTTAATTATCCCCACGTTAATAATAATATTTTTCAAGCTTTTTTAAAATGGCTAAATCAAGATTAAGATTGTAAACTGAATATTTTCAATGAACATACTGCAATTCAAAATGTTGGGCATGCAAACATGAATAAGTCGAAATTGTGGAAAAACTAGCTTTAAATAACTTTAGAAAACCCACAACTTTTTCAGATAAAGACGAATGTAACGATGGTACTAATAATTGTGCTGGCAATAGCAACTGCTCCAATAGCATTGGAAGTTACCAGTGTCATTGTAACGATGGTTTCACTGGTGATCCTTACCAGATATGCATAGGCAAGTATTGATTGAAACATTGGTTGAAACATGTTTTCAATGTATTTATATCAAGGATATTAAAGTAAATGGCAATTTAGTTTAAAAACGAAAAGTTTTAAGTTTTGCAAAAGACAATTCAATAAAACCGAGAGAGATGAATTTCAGACTTAGACGAATGCAGCGCAGAAAATTATCAATGCGGTAATAATACGAACTGTGTAAATGAACTCGGAAGTTTCAAATGTCATTGTAAGGACGGTTACCAAGACGATCCTAATCAGGGATGCGTAGGCAAGTTTATTAATAAGAATATTAACTGTCTTTGCATGTTTCAATTTAAAATATTTAATATCAAATTCAACAAATGTGAAAATTTCCACTTGTCAACAGTTGAACAATTGTTCGTTTAATTATATTTTCATGATTTCGAAGTGATTCACTTGAATTTTGAGATTTAATTTAAAAAATGCTCAAAAATGAAATGCATAAATAAACAACTTTTTATGACCAATAATTAATAACTTCTCATCGGTTAGCATACGTTTACTCTCTTACTTTTTAAATCAATTTCACTTTACAAACCCAAACACATCATCCATTTTTTTCACCACAAACCAAACAATCGATTTAAAGATGTTTGCTAGAAATGATATGTTCATAATGAACAGTTCATCGGACAAAACAAATGTACAAGGAAGAGGAAGTGCGCGCAGCGCGTCAAAAATCAAATGGATTAATAATGGCTCAAACTTTGGCATACTTTCCTCAACTATTCAAACATAAAGACCTAATTAAAAACATTTCTATAAGTTTTTATAAGTATAATTTGTGGCTAAATATAATTGTTTCAACTTGGATGGGCTTGACACTGTTTTGTATTTAAGATACTGCATGTATGTGTATGCGATTGCATGATATAGACAGATGTTTGCTTTCATTTATTTCCACACTTTGTGAAGTTATTTTAAACATTTGACAATGTTTTTATTATTAAAAATGTCAACCTTGTTAATTATTAGACATCGCTTATTGTTAATATATATTTAATATAATTTTCAAGGAAATTTAGTACATTCCCTGTACTAAAATGTACTAAAAGATAGTATTTACTATCTTTAAACACTTACTGTAACCTTAACCCTTACCTTTATCCAAGCTCAACTAACATAAAACTAAACATACCCCTAACCTAACCTCAACCTTACAGCAACCAGCAATCCAGTTGTCGCTGTTCTTGTAACAATGGCGGTTTTGTTGGCTCTGGCATTGTTCGGATTCCTCGTGTATTTCTATGTTTCTCGAATAAGGTTTGCACGATTATTTTATGAGTGAATTTTATTTTCCAACATCAGATTGGTTCATATTTTATTTTTACAGAAAAGCAGAGAAAACAGTCGACGCAGAGAAAATAGGTAGGCTGTCAAAAGTCAATAAGACAATTTTCGAATTTCTCACGGCTCAACCTTGACATTGAAATAAGTTAATTTATATGAGACGTTGTATTTTAAATGTAAAATATGTTATTTGGTATTTTACCAATGATTGAATAATATTAATTATTATTATGGGTAATGTTATTATTGTTATTATGTTATTCTGCCAAAGTTTTGTCAGAAAATGCAAGCAACAAAGAAGGAAAAGAAGACACGAAGATAAAAATTGAGAACCTTGCATCATACATGCTGGATGTGATGACTAAAAACAGCTCTGGATTTGCTGAACAGTTTGATGTAAATATTTAAATTAGATCCAAATGTTTATTTGAATTTGTTAATTAATTACCAATAAGCATGTGTAAAAACTTTATTTTTCATAAGCTTACCAAACTAATTTATTAGCGAAGCAATAGATTAAACATTTTGTAGAAATGCCTCAAGCATTGCTTAAAGCAGATATTTTTGAGTGCACCATGCATTCGAATAGGATGTGGCGGCACTTTTTAATCGCCCAACCAATTATATAGTGCCCCTATCCGAGGGCGCTCCCTGGGAGCTAACCTTCACTGGTATTAAATCCAAATTTACGATTATTCCAGACATTTAAATAAAAACATAATTCTATAAACCAATGCACGTGTTTATTACAAAGAGAATCTTTATAGGTCGAATTTGACAATTTCTTATTGTTTTTCTGCAGAAAATTCCAAAGATTGCAGCCTATTCCATGTCCATAAGCAAGGCATCCGGAAAAGGAAAAAACCGATTCACCAACATCATACCATGTGAGGCCACGTCAAGGCACATTTGAACGAATATTTAATGTATTTGTTAATTATTTATGACATACATATATTTGTTCACTAAGAAATAAATAAAGCTAACTGTTGACATACTTCTCAAATGCAGACGACTACAACAGGGTGGTTTTGAAGGAGTCCCACAAAGAAAGCGATTACATCAATGCCAGTCACATTGAGGTGTTTTTGTTTGATTGCTCTTATTTCTTGTTTATGTTTGTATTTTCATCCAATATATTTTTGTGTATTAGTTCTAAGTGAGGACATCCTATTAGTCATTGCGCTATGTTTTGATTGTGGTTATTTTTATTGAGATTAATTCGGAGGAGTCCAAATCGTTTGAAATCATATAAGAACGATTTAACAATTCCTTGTTTATCGTACAAATAGCTCCGTAATTTTTTCAAATCTTTAATTTATTTTTAATGGGAAACAATCGGTAATGATCAGTAATTAGCCTGTAATGGATAATGAATAACAATAAATAATGATTTGCTATTAACATGTAGTGGATAATTTATTGCAATCTCATTGCATCGTCGTGTTGTAGACTGGAAAACAGAAATTCATAGCTGCCCAAGGTGAATTAAAATATTATCGAACCTTATTATTCGTGATACAAAAAAAAATTGTCATTAAAAAAAAAATTCAATAAAACTTATTTATTATTAATAATTCATTTAATTACCATCCACTTTAGGCCCAACTAATGAGACAGTTGGCCAGTTTTGGCAGATGATTGTTGAACAAGATGTCAGTGACATAGTCATGCTGACTCAGATAATGGAGAAAAGTAAGGTAAGGGTCTTTCAGGACTTAAGATTACAATTATAGTTACTTCTGCATTTACTAACTTAATGATAAAGCCATTCTTGGAAATGAAATCATTGGATCCATGTGTTCAAAAGCTCTATTTTTAGAAACAAAATGGTCCATTTTAAAATGTTACATTTACGATGTTTTGAACTTTAATTAACCACATCAATTTCTGCTTAAATACGTTTATTTGGCATAAACGATGAAAAGGCCAACCGAATAATTTATTCAGAACAAATGCTTCCAATACTGGCCTGAAGAATACGAGGCAAAATTTGGAAAATACACTGTGACTTTAGAATCATCAGTTGATTTTGAAGATTACATCAGGAGAGAATTAAGGGTGTCTTTAACCGACACAGGAGTAATTAATAATTTGTAATTTCAAAGACATAATAATTGATAACAATACAATAACTTGATTTTTTTTTTAGTATCAGAAAAATTCGAAAACAGTAATGCAATGGCATTACATGTGCTGGCCTGATCACGGAGTCCCAACAAATGTGGATTCCTTTATGAAGTTCAACAATGTGTCGATGAAAAATGCCGACATGAATAAAGCTGTGATTGTTCACTGCAGGTCAGAAGGCATACTAGTTATTTATTATTTTTGTAATATTATTTTTATAATGTTATTTTTGTAATATTATTTTTTGTAATAATATTTTTGTAATATTATTTTTTGTAATATTGTTGTTATAATGTTACTTTTGTAATATCGTAATAATGTTTTTATAATAATTATTTTATTTAAATATAATCCATGCAGTGTTACAATAATTTCGAACAAAATATAACGAGTTCAACACAAAAACCAACTCGTCCAGTTGTAAAATGGTAATTGACCGATTAAATAGCACATTGTCGATATAATGACTTCGGCATAATAAAATTATGAAATAAGAAAAAGAATGAAGCTAATTGCACCACTAATTGCAGTGCTGGGGTGGGGAGAACAGGATGCTTCATAGCAATCGACTTCTTGTTGGACGAAGCCAAACGTGAGGGAACTATTGACGTTGTTGCTTGTGTCTCCATGCTCAGAGAGCAAAGATCAAACATGGTTCAATCCGCTGTAAGACAACTATTTACAATTATTAATACTATTAATACTACATCAATACTATCAATATCAGCACTATTAATACAATATTATTAAGTAATGGCTATCTGAAGATGTCGTATTTAAATTGCGTTATATTATATTACAAGAAATTATTTTGCGATTTTACATATATTGATTTCCTGTAAAACAAAAATGATTGTATTTCAAGATTAAATAAAAAATGTATTTATATAATATTGCTTTATTGACTTGTACTGGATTTTTATTTTTGATAAAAAACAATTTGAATAAATATGATCTTAAGTAAAAATTCATACATATCCTTTCGACAGATTCAGTACGACTTCATATATTACGCCTTGAAATGCACCACCACAAAATCAAATACTGACATTCCAATGGACATGTTCCACTCAACTTTTATGGTCCTGAACGAAGGAAACGAAATAAGTGACGAATTCCACGTGAGAAAATTAATTAATAATTATTATTGATTAATTATTAATTATTTTTGATTAATTACTCAATCAAAAGATTAATTGAATTCTTCACGTCAAGCAGAGATTTGAAATGAAGCTTTTTTTTGTAACAGTGTCTCAAAGAAGAAGCCGGTTTTTTGGAAAAGCGAGGTAAACAAAGACGTATTAATATAATTAACGATAAACTCTCATACTTTAAATTTGCAAACATCTGTAAATTGAAATTTGAACTTTGATTTAGGAATTACCACAAATATGATATTGGAAATGCAAAAAACTGATATTGTAAAATGCATCTTGTACTTTAATTGACTCATAATTTTGTACTTTACAAAAATTGCATTTTTTTTAAACTTTAAATCTTTTTATTCCGGTTTAACTGACATTATTAGTCGTGACTTTCGAAATGATCAGGTTTATTCCTACATTAACTTCAACTTAGTAACCTTTACAAAATAAATATTTGCAAATATTTTTATCAGGCAAAACGAAATTTAAATCCAACCAATGGTGGATCTCCTCTTTTATGGTCTGATTGAATTTATTCATTCGAATTTAATACTATTTCATTAAAAAACATAAAATAAACAAAATGAAGAACAGCGTTTGCTAGAAGTTGAAGAAATTAGTGAGTGATTATTAAGTATTGTTGAATGTCAGGGAATGACGGCTAAGAACCATCATCACATCAGCTGCTACCCGGAAGAAAATGCTGTCGCTGACTTTTGGAACTTCTGCTTTCATTCGAAATGCCTGGTTGTTCTTGTTGCTAACTTGAAGGTAATTAAAAAGTATAATATCTGAGGGTAATTGTCACTAAATATAATAACTTGATTGCTTAATGTTGAGAGGTTGGATTTATATTTTACAAAACATTGACAGGCATCAATGTGGAGAGAGATTCTTTGAAAATTAATTAAAGTCTTTAAAATTAATGTTTTTATATGATGTTTAATAATTAAATAATTTATCGTTTATTATTTATTAATTTAATATAATAATTTTGTAATTTAGAAATTAATATTTTTAATTGAATTAAGTTATTTAAATTAATATTTTATTTTCGTAAATTCAGAAGTAGAGGAACTGTAAATTGTAAATCTAGATCTCAAAGTAATAAAGCAAATTAGACAAATTATTAAATCTATTAAATAATAGATTTAAATATTTTTATATTTATTATATAAATGATTTATAAGTAAATAAATATTTTTTACAGATTCTTGCTATAGTTTATCTCTTCAGTAACAAAACATTTGCTAAACTTAGACTTGGGAGCAGCAAAAATTCCTTCCAACAGCGGACAAGCAAGTCATCACAGACAACTTCTGTGTCTTTCTCAGAGATCAACAAGTACTCAAGTTCGGTACTTTGTTGGAAATTTGCATAAAATCGAAAGTCGAAGAAGAGAATATCTACGAAAACAAAGTATTTGAGAATTTTAAGTTGAAAATTGAAGTGTTTCACTATAGGCATGATTTTCGCATTTGTCCAGAGAGATTTGGATTACAATGAATAATTTGAAATAAATTTTTTCGTCATTGTTTGAATTTTTTAAATTATCTATTTGTTTATTTTGTAATATCTATTTGTTTATTTTGTATTTATCAATTTGATAATAAGTCATTTAAATGTGTTCAAGAATATGTTGAATTTATATTTAAAGAAAAAATATCACAATGGCAGGCATCAGCGGGCAGAGAAATCCCTGTAAAGGTTTTGAAACTCAGATCAGATCATGAATCTCACATTAGTGAAGAATTATTTCAACATGCGAAACAAAAGCTTGATGTGTTGAATCAAAGCAGACAGTTTGATAACCTATTTGTTCTCAGTCCGTTAGTAGTTTTTCTTTTATTTGGAACAAAACATGAATGCTATGAATGCTATCGTCAGTAATATCTCATTAAGTTCCTTCACATTCTTTGATTTGCCCTCATTAGAAATATTAAATGTTCAATAAAATTAACATATATTAATAATTATGAATTTGCTTAAAGAGATAAATCCCCTCTTGCAAGTTACTTCGTTGCCTGCTGTGATCTGGCGGAGCAGTTGAGTTCCAGGAAGTACGTCGACGTCTGCAGGACTGTACTCGAACTGAAAAGGACGCCTGTAACTGACTCCATCACTCTGGTATGATTTCTAAGTGCCTTCAATCTAACAGTGCTGTCAATCGACTTTATAAATATACGAGTGAAATTGCTTAATAGTATGGTACAATGCTTTTAGAAATATGAAGATATTAAAAGCTCTGAAAATTTGTTGAATCAGATTAAATTGTGACCTACTAATAGGCTTCGGCTAATAATCAGCACCAGATTTTTGATATATTCTTTTTTAAATTAATATTTTAAACAGGTTTAAACATGTTTTTTCAGGATCAGTACAAAAAGTTGTATAAATTCACTGAAAATCAAGTACAGATGTTAACGAACGTGTACTACAATCAATGATGTCCTTTTGTTTGTTTCTCTGTCAGCTTTTACGTCTGCCGCCTTTTTGGTCGTTACTTCTCTTTTAGATGAAGTTTTATTTTAATGATCGCTGCTTTAACATTGTCTTTTCTGTAAATCACAAATTTGATCGAGTAAATTTAAAACTTACGAATTCATAAAAGTAGAAGACTTTTGAGATGTTCGACGAACTGAACATTATCTGAAGGTATCTTATGAATGTTTGATGACTGGATTTAGTAAATAGAAGAACTGATTGCATTATTTTGTGGACTCAAATTTTATTTTAAAATTACAATCAATTTTACTAAACGAAAATGTACCTAAATAAATATTTGCGAAATGTTGAAGCTAAAGAAGGTATGCCACGATCTTTTGAGGCTAAAATTCGATGTAGTTCGTAACTTTCCAATCATTTCTAGAGAAGGAAATCAATGTTTTTCAATGCAGTAATTGCTGGGGAGGCAATTTCTTGAGATTCGAAATTGGTCTTAATAGAGGTTATACATTGCAAAGTCGATGATGATGATGATGATGGTGACGAAGGTTGTGTTGACGATGATACTGACTATGATGTTGAAAGCATCAATCATCGAGCCAAAAATTGCAAAATACAAACTTCAGAGTCTCAAGGTCCTGATATTTATCAGCAGAAAAATATGTACATATTTTTTTTAATTTTTGTAGTTTTCGAAAACCCTAACAAAAAGGAACATGGCTTCTGTCCGGTCGCACAGTTCTTGAAATCCTGAAAATCTTTTCGCATGAATAATACCTCATACCTCAGTGAAACGGAACAGTTGTAAGCTGGTGTATAATTGCTTAAACTAATGAGAAGTCAGCTCCTCTAAGAATTGACATCAGTTTTCTGCAAGCGCATCACCTAATGTCTCCTAAAGCCAAAGTCCTTCACCATTAAGTTCACCATCAGTTTCCTCAAAACAAGCGTTGCTAGGCAACTCCCACGCCCTAATTACCGTGGCATTTAAAAATTCCATCGTGATTGGATGATTCAGCGGCCCAAGGAAACTGGTGATAAGCTATCTTGGAGGTAAACATGTTCTTATTACACTGGTAATTAGGACTTATCGCTGAACCAACGATAACCTCTTTACTGTTTATGAAATTGAAGGATGGCTTTCATATTCTATCTGCATTAAAATTATTCAAATTCAAAAAATGTCTAGATTAAATAAATAAAAATAAATATAATAATAATAGCATTTCTTAAAGGTTAACTGTTGGAAAAGATAAAATGCAGATAATCTTTATTCCAATGTTAATCACGATAACAACACGACAATAAATGAACTTTGAAATGTTTTTTATTTCTGAAGAAAAACCAATGCAAATGCTCGTGATTTTTTGTTGGATTACAAATTCTTTTGGGAATTGTCAATATTGATGCAGTAACAAATCAAAAATTGATCTTTGTTAGACACTTCAATTGCTTTCCAAGAAGCATGCGCCTCTTCAATAAAATGGACAACAACAACAATAATTTTAAACTCAGTTCTTAAATGCCAAACATAGGTTTGTTATGGATGTCTGCAAAGGTGTGTCATGTCAGGTTGAGCAGATGTAAATTTACAAGAAGATGAATGTGAATCAAATAGATTTTATTTTACAATGTAATTTAAACTGTTTAATAATCGGACAATTAAAATATTTAATTAAAATATCTTAATTTAATTTAAAAATCGCTTCATTAAGCTGATAATAAATAATAAGGAAAATAATAATAATAATAACAACAATAATAATTGTGACATTCATTAATAATATTATTACATGCGTAAATAACAAATTGGCTCGAAATAAACGCGGACCTCCCAGGTCTCGAACAATTAATCCTGCAAATGAATTTGAACCACCCTTTCTAATGACTTGTTCCGTGTGCATGGGGTGGGAATTTCTGAATTGATACGAATTTCTTGGATGTTTGCGAGTGTCATGGCCATCGAAAATGACGCGAAAAGGCCGTGGGAACGTCCGCTTTTTTTATTAACCCATTCTGGAATAAATCTGGCATATTACTGTTATATTACTGCATATTATTGACGTTAGGAAAACCTTTCTGACGACATCTCTGAACTGTAACCGCAAATTGTTTCTCAAGAGGAAAGAGTCAGAGTACTAGAATAGTATTCCTCTGTAACTAGCTAAGCGTGGCTATATTTATCTCTTCATTGTCATTCATATTGTCGTCACCATCAACAACAACAACATCGTCATCATCATCATCATCATCATCATCATAGGTTCTGATTTCGTAGAACGTACGCAGATGAATTCAGCGAGGAAATGGCAATTATAAGTTATCAGAAAGCCATCATCATCGTAATAATTATAATAATAATAATAATAATAATAATCATCATAAAAATAATAATAATCATATCATGATCATCATCATTTTCCGAAATTGAGTGGGTCACCAGATACGGTTCTGGTATAAAAGCAATTCAGTATCTTAAAGACCAGGGAAGGCTTATTAATTAATGCAAGCAAAACATATTGGATTTTCGCATATACTTGGAATAAAATGGCAAACAATAAAAGACTAATTTTGTTGTTTTGTATTTGTTTTGTTGACAATTTGAACATTTCTGGAGCCATGCAATGTTACGTATGTGAGCAGTGCAGCTGGAAAGATGGAAATGTGGAGGAATGCATCCATGCATGCCAATCCGTCTCCAATCTAGGTTGGTTTAGGCCTTATCACCTGTTATGTCTTAGATTATGTGCTTACTTTACTAGATAATATAATATTTGCGCTACATTAAATTTGAAAGAGTATGAAAGATATTATAAATAATTAAAATTTATTTACCTTTAAACTTGACAATTAAAAATATTTGCTTTCAATTTATTTGATATATTCATAAAAAAAAAGGTATTATCAAACAATTGCTGTATTTAAAATCATATTTGAATTCTCCTCACAAAATAAAACAGACGGATCGTTCACAAAGCGATGCAGTACAGACTACCATGCACCTGTAAAATGTCAGAACAACAAGAATTGTACTTGTACGTCTGACCTCTGCAATGGAATCGACTCTAACCCATGGTTAAGGGAGATCAAACTGTTTTTGAGCCAGAGGATGCATCTTTCCACTTAAGATCATCTTCAGGGATTGTCCAGGCCCTTCTTGGGGAAAGAACGAATGTAGTTTCACAACGCGAACCCACAAAAAGCGGTGGACGTATTAAAAGGGGTAGGTATTACATGGATTAAGAGGCGAATGTACAAATGAAACTTATTATTATTATTGTGAAAACTTATTGGACTAAAAAATCAATACATTAATGTTAACAACTTTTATTAACCAAGTCAACAACCCGGTTGCAAACATGTATTTATTTCACTAAATGTTTCTCCTCAAAATGTCACAGCTATCAAAAGGATCTACTACAAATCTCCCCAAGTAACAAAAACAACTGGTTCTTTGGTAACATCAGTACAAACTCATAAGGAATTGAATGGAGTCAGTACAAAGAACACGGGTTTGTACTTTAAGCTTCATTTCCTTTTACCACATGTCTTAATTGTCACAAAAAAAAATTAAAATTTTTAAAATGTTAAACACCTGTATTGCACAAACTTTATCTTTGACCTTGTTTGGAGCGATGATATTTGTTCTTCAGACACTAGTTGAGACTCATTTGGAAAATGTAAAATAACATGAATTAACATGAAATTGCATGAATAATAATAAATGGAGGTAATAATGATAAGTAAAAGTATATAATAAAAAGTTATTCATGACAGGAAATACAGCAAGATTATCAGTAGAGATGTCATCATCTCTCCACAACAAAAAGTCGAGTTTGACCACCCATATTGTTAGTAAATTTCATTAAAAACGGTCTTTTTAGCAACGCTAATTTTGTAATTTTGTGATGTCTTAAATCTTATTTAATGGCAATATCAAATTATCAAATAAATCCAAATAAGCTTTGAATAAATTCTAAATATTTAACGATGAAATAAAGACAATATCGGTAAAATGGCGCTTAAACAAATAATTAATTTAAATAATTAATTAATTAAAATAAATAATTGTAATGGTGTAATGTTTTTAACCGAAACAGAGGTACAACAGGAGCCCAACAGAAAGATTGGACAGTAAGAGGCACGAAATGCCCACAAGGGTCTTTTTCGAAACCCTTTCGGAACACAAAAACGTTGCACATTCGACAGAGCATTCTAAAAAAATCAGTGAAATTAAGTCAATCAGTGGAACAACATTTGAAGTCAATCCTGTCGTCGAAGACGAGGGTAAAGTTATTACAAACGTATTTCGTTACTGTTCTTAGTTTATTGACTTTTGAATTATGAACATGTCATGAAACATATCATGATTTGATTAACTGAATCAATAATATTGTGCTTGTACCTTATTGTAACTTGTAACCCTATTGTAATTTTCAACTTATTGCCTCTGGTAATAACAAGATACTGAAATGAAGGTATATAAAAATGCATTACATGAACGTGACTAAATAATATTAACAACATATTATCAATATTTTTGTTATCTTTGTTATTAAAAAGTGTAATAAACAAGAAATATCATATCAACTAAAGACATGTTTGTTTATCAATCTATTTTTTGATCTCTTTACAGATTCCGGTTTTACAGTAGAAGACTTTCTAAACGTTCATACTACAAGAAAAGGTCTTGAATAATTTGTAACTTTACTAATTATTTCTTAATTTCTTAATTTCCGCGATTTAAATGAAACAAAAACTAAGTCCGGATTGGAATTTCCAGAAAGGAGTTCAGGAACAACTGGGAAAATATTCCATTCGACCCATAAGATCACTTCAAATTCTGTTAAACTGTCTAATAAAGGAGTGAGCGAATTTGCTGATCGATGATAAAGCTGCATCATTATTGCAATATTTTCTCATTTTTAGTCAATGCAATATTTATAATTACTTTTATAAACTATTTGTAATTATTGTCAGGCTACAAGAGAGATATCAAATTCAGAACATACCTCGGTTTATGCTAGTGGTGAAGTCACCGATTCTCCAAACTCTCAACCAAATCCGTCTATATCAACTGATGAGGACAATTCAGGTATGGACACAAGGGAATTCCCATTTTGGCCATCACGATCGTCACCAGCAGAAGGTGAACATCTATAATCATGCATTCTTAGAAAAGCAGAAATTCGTTCATTTCGTAAAATAAAGACAACTCAAAGATCCATCGCCAGTAAACATGATACTCGCTATCAAATAAATAAACAAGTATTTAAACAATAGGTATAGTAATAAACATTTCTGAATTATTTGAAATCAGACAATGAAACTGAAAGTACCTCAAAAGAAACATTTACAACAGTTGCAACAGTCTACGACAATTCCATCAAAGTTTCCTCAGAAAAAGAAGTTTCAACATCTCAAGCCGCCCAACCTACTTCTGCAGAGGGAACATCACACACATCAGGACTTAGAACCGGCAATCATCACAAACTTGTGACAGTCGCTCAAACTTCAGAAACTCTAGTAACAATTGAAGGAAAGAATGAAAGTGAATTTAAACACAATTTTAAATTTATTTACGCAAATTTATTCATTACAAACAACTTAATTTGTTTCATTTATGAGATCACTAATTAAATGAAATTAAAAATTCTACACTTCCTCAGAGAGTTCCACAAGTTGGACAAGAAACGGTCGAAATACCTCAGAATCTTCAATTATTCCAACTCCTCGACCAGACGAAAACACACGAATCTCCGTACCATCTTCCAGCACACCTTACTTAGCAAATGCATCGCACAAAGCACCAACATCAGCCATCTCATTCTCTTTGGAAGTAGCTGCTGAACTTAGTGGGGAAGGAGACATTGGTCAGCCCAAATATCCAGATAACCAACTAAGCAGCGAGCAAGAAATGGGTCTCATGTTCACCATTTGGATTGCCATTGGTTCCCTTTGTCTGCTCCTCATTCTGATTGGTCTGGTCATG
Organism: Hirudo medicinalis; assembly: GCA_011800805.1. Classification (NCBI taxonomy): domain Eukaryota; kingdom Metazoa; phylum Annelida; class Clitellata; order Hirudinida; family Hirudinidae; genus Hirudo; species Hirudo medicinalis. The sequence continues at coordinate 17,586 of MPNW01000802.1, read as the reverse complement.
TTGTTCGTGAAAATATTCAGAAAGAATAAAACTTATGTCATAAATTGACATTTTTGGAATGGGATTGTTGAAGAATCAAGTCTTAACTAAATTCCCAGTCTAAAAAAGTTTTTTTTGTTTATTATCAAACTTTATTATTTGTTTTGATTTGCATAACTACCGCACATTACAATGTCCTAAATTTGAGTCTTGTTGGTTCTTGATTTCAAAGCATATTCACACAGTTTAATATTTTTTTTTGTGAACCTGCAAGCAGCTACGTAACTTCTGATAAGCATCAAGTATTGTAGATTTTATCAGTAAACCAATAGAACGCTGTAATAGACATCTGTAAGGGATAAATCCAGTTTTATTTTCGTAACGTAAACGAGAAATATTAAACGAAGACGATATTAAAAACTAAAATTAATTTCAAAACGAAATTAACTAAAATAAAATGCTCCGAATGGTTATGCATTTGTTGAAATAGTTTTGTTAATTGTTCTAAAACAATGTCATGTGGTTCTGGGCACTCGGAAGTTGGTGAGAAGTTGCAGCGAGTAGCTTGTCGTGGTGAAGTTATCGATAGAACTTTGTTGTAGAAAGACTGCAGTCAAATTCCTTAATTGCTTAAATTTGACAGTTATATTCGGTTGTTTATTAAATTATTAACTATTGTCTTCGTTTACTTCCATAATTTTCAATAGCATTATAGAAATGTATAATGAATTTAAAATTTAAAATTATATTATTATTCTATCTACTGCTACAAATAACATAATGACTGAAAACGAAACCGACTCTGAGGAAGAAATATTAAATCCTAGATAAAGTTTCGATTCGTTTTTCAATGTTTAAACAAAAAAAAACTGAAAAGACAAGTATTAAAAATCTACAAATTTCGAATAGCGAGCCCTCTCTCTGGCAGAAGAACAAATGCAATGGAATTCCATTTTGCATTATTAAATTTAGTTATTTTCTGAAACTTCGCTTTTTTTTAAAGCACTTTTCTTACGATTAAAAATTAGAGATTCTTGGAGATTCTTCAAAAAAGCAATTACTGTTGCTCATTTTGGAAGCTTACGTACTCGAAAACGGTGATCGTTCCAGTAAGTTCTAGAGATAATTATTTACTTCTAGAAAGTACCAGAAGGTTCAAAAAAGTTAAGGAGGCTTCAGAAAGACATTGTGCCACTAGTTTTATTTAGTCTGCGTGACTGAGATGATTTGAACTATGTAGTGATGCTACTTGCTTAGTAGTTGACATACTCAAATACCACTTATATACGATTATAGAAATTTAGTGTTGGAGGTATCGTTTTTTAAAACTAAACGGAATTAAACCCTTTTTCATTACTTTTGGGCAAACGTTCATAGATTTATGATAAAGAAAATTAATTAATTTAGAAAAAGTCATAACGCTAATGATCGAATTAATTTTAAAAAAATAATTAAAGCAATATATTTGCAATTTCTAACTCAAAATTTGTATTAATGTCGATGACGAGATATTTAACTTAGTTTTCTATTTATCGTATTTTCACACTGCTGGTGCATTCCGTTTACCTTTTCACACCAGGGGATACATGACAAGATCGTATTGTGTTTTCGTTGCAGCACAATGCTTCAAAGGACGAGCATTATTTTGTTTCTGATCTGTGGTTATCCAAATATTGGATATTCCATCGAACCATCATCAGGTAACGACATTGTTGAAGTTCTTTCTATTCCGAGTGAGTTGGACTTGTAAATTATTTTCAATTATTCTGCATTTTGCATCATTATTTAACCGTAATTAGATCATAAGTAAAAAGTAAGGCTGGTCATTCTTCCTCCTGGTTCTGGCTAATCAGCATCGTAATCTTCCCCATTAACATATGGAGTAACTCAGGGATCCATTCTTCTGTTCACGATGTTCGTGGTTGAACCTGTGAACCTCACCTGAATTATCTTGTAATTATCTGTTATATGTTCCAACCTGAAGCTTTGGGATATGGCTGGAATCAAAATGTTTTATGACCACTATCACCACTCACACCACAGCCTTACTATTTGGTCATGTCATGCATCTCAGTGATGTTCATAGCATCACCAATCCAGACTTTATAGATGCCTGGAGGTTTTTTATAATCGCTCTGGTTTTTTTTTTAAATTGACTACATCAACTCAACCCTGGATGGTTTGCCTTCCATTTCTCTTTGAGCAGTTTTATTACTGACTTGTCATTGATACAGATGACCAGATAATTTAAAACAAATAAAAACTTAGCAATGCCAAATCTCATTGATACCATAACTATTTAATACTTATTCTGCCAAAATATTTTTTGCCTAAACAGATGAATAACCAGATTGCCAAGAAAATATTTCTAAACTCGGATTATGCAATATCGGTTAGCACGAATGTAAAAAAAGTTACCATAATTTGCTGTATTACATCAATAGACTTTACAATCTTTGCAATACTCCCTACCTTTAAGGATTATTACTTAACAAGTTATGAACCTAATTATGCAAGGTTATAATATAAGCCTATATTATATTTTCCCTGTGGCACAATGTTTCTCAGGATGATCAATGGATTGTTTGTAATCAGTGTAACATACAATTGGATTTGTCATCAAACGACTGTTTTTGAGCGGTGATGACAAAGATCATGTTGATTTGCAATATTAATTTATTCCATGTTTTCCAAGATAAGTTAGTAGAAGTTAGCAAATTTCATTCTAAGTATTATCTTAATTCGCCAGTGTGGCTTTCAAAAGTTTAAGAAATTAAATGATTTGGAGTGATGGCTTGTACTTTTTGGCCCCTTTTTTGTAAGAGTTAGTTTATTCAATTGATTTGCATATCTGTTGCTAAAAATTAGACAATCTTGACAATTCAAAAAATTTAGAACAATAATTAATGTTAAGTTGTTAACTTCCAAGTAACTTCTAATTTGATGTTTAACTTGTGACTACTTATCTTGTAAGAGAATCCAATTGTTATCTGTTCCAACCTTACATACAAACATACATGCTTATCACATTATACATAATAATATCTTTACACTAGAAAGGATACTATTAGTATTAATAAGGTTTCATGTTTCAGTAAGCAAAGCACAAGACGAGACGTGCCGTTTAGTCGTAGATGGAAACGATGTAAAGTATCTTCTCTTAGATGCACTGAATGACACGAGTTTCTGTGGAACACCATCTCATCCTTGGGAAGTGGTAAATCCGGCCAACTTCACGTTAGAAATCATCCACTACGACTTATCACCATATAGAGAGGTATTGAGTGGAAGAACTCCACATGAAGTGGAAATTGTGGATCCTCTGGCATCTGAGAAGGTTATGATATCCAATAGACTTCAACACAATATAAGAATGTTCAGCTTCAAGTCGATGAGCAACAATGTTACATTGAACTTCAAAAGAGGGGTGAATGACAGTTTGTCAAGGTTTTTGCTGAGAGTTCAAGGTAATTATCAGATATTGCATTAATAACAAAATATTAATTAAAACTTCAGCAATGCATTTTTGCAGACCAATTGAAGCGACCACATTAGCAAATTAAATTTCACTAAATACATCTTTTAAGCTTGAAAAATGAATTTTCATAAAATGGTGTGGCAAGAAATTGGTAGTTACTCCAACAAATTCATTGAATGCAAATATTTACAAACAATTGGTGCAGAATGGTTTTAAATTATCGCAATAATTACTTATTATTAGTCGATGGATGTCCGGCATTTTTCCACAATAACAACCAGACTATGAGAAGACATAATTCGAACGTGACTATCGAAGACAATTATACCAATTGTACTTT